>LOEQ01004982.1:6178-17956 GCA_001685075.1 Bramus lutescens | reverse complement strand
ACTATCCCTCTGACCTCATCCACAACTTTCCCCTCTGTCCCTCTGCCCCTGTCAGTTACATCTTCGCTGCTCTCTGCATCTGCACAGCGTATTCCTGACACTGGGCCCTTGCACTGGCCATGCTCTCGAGTGTTGCCATGGCTACAGTCACTGTCAAATACCCTTCAGGGAGTCCGTCTCAGCTGGATCTGCCTAAAACAGCACTCCCCTCCTGCCCCTCCGTCCCCTTCCAGGTCTATTGTTCTTCCAATCACAGATTCCTTCCTCACATTATATTTCGTATGGTTTGCGTGACCCCGGAAGGTGGGCTGTGTGAGGCCCCAGGTGCCCTCTGGTGAGTGTTTCTGTCTGTCTACCATGCTTAGGATGGAGCCTGGCTTGCCACTTGTGGTGTGTACTGAGTGTTTTGCTTCACATGGACTTCACCACACAGCACTCCTACCTAGGAGAGAATCTATGGAAGGAGGGTGCAGGAACACCCACGGTGGGCAAGCACCTGTAAGCACAGGGCTGCAGCCTAACTCAGGGCAGGGAAGGCATTGGAACCGGGTCTTCTTTCCTGTGTCCTCTTCTGTTTCCATAGCATGTGCTATATATTGTTTGTAGACCAGTGTGGTTCTACGTTGCAACCCTTTAAAACATGTTGTGGTGTTGTTGCTTCATAACTATAATTTTGCTACTGTTATAAAATGTAATGTTAATAACTGATATGAGACCCCTGTAAAAGGGTCATTTGACTCACAGGTTGAGAACTGCTAGTGTAGACTCAGCTTTCCCTTGGTGTGGCTTGACATCCTTTTTTTCTTTTTTTCTTTCTTTTTTTTCTTTTTTTGAGACACAGCTTCTCTGTGTAACCCTGGCTATCCTGGAACTCATTCTGCAGACCAGGTTGGCCTCGATCTCACTCACGGAGATCCACCTGCCTCTGCCTTTCAAGTGCTGGGATTAAAAGCAGGTGCCACCATCACCACTTAAACAAGTGAGGCAGGTAACAGAATGGCAAGCGGACCCTGAGACAATAAAACGGAGTTAAAGCAGGGCGAGCTGAGCGGAGTGTTCTTGTTTGCACCCTGTTGACATGATAAACTCGATCAACATCAGCTAGGGAGCAAAGGCCTTATCTCATTTTACAGTTCGCAGTCCATCACGAAGGGAGGGCAGGGCAGGCACCTGGAGGCAGGAACTGAAGCAGAGGCTGTGGAGGAGCACTCTTTATTGGTTTGTTCCTCAAGGCCTGCTCAGCTGAACTCACACGCTAAAAGGAGCAGTGCTGTGGGAAACCCCAAGGACCCCAAAGTCCAGGGAGGAGAAAACCCGGCCATGGGTGTAAGTTTTGCTCTACTTAGACGTCAAGAATGAATGAAAAGGCTGCACGGCATTTTAGAAAGGGGGTTAAAGATTATTTGATTTCTTTTTTTTAGTGATTGTTAAAGTTTCTATTTTTGAAAAAATAGTAAGATTTGCTTGTTCTAAAAATTCAAAAGGCATCAGGGGAAAAATAATAGGACAGTAAAAAATTCATTCAGTGTTCAGCCACATGATGGGCCAGCAAGCCTCCCGTTGGTTCAAGTGCCTCTCTCTCTCTCTCTCTCTCTCTCTCTCCCCCCCCCGGCAGCCCCATCTCTCTTTATAAATCCACGCAAACGTTTTACGCAAGTGCTTCAAGCATTCATGCTGATTTGCAGCCTGCTCGCCCCCTGCCCTTTGTAATTTTATGCTCATTGTAAACTTTCCACGCTGGGCATATATTACTTTTATAATCTGGAACATTAAAAAAGCCAAAGACCACAAGAAATAAAGCAAAACCCACAAACACAGGATGAGGGCGCCCTGGCCAACTAGCAAGGCAGCAAAGAAAGTCTTTGGGGTTTGGCTGACCACAGACTTGGGCGGCGGCGTGAGCCGACGGCACGGAGTGGGCTCTGATTACAATCTGGTCCATGCTCTTGGGTGATTCCTCAGTTCCTGGTCTGAGAAAAGAAACGGGCCCTGCAAGCAGGCTCCTCTGGGCTCAACCTGAGGTGGTACTATAGCTGCTGTGAGCCCCACCTTACGGGTCTTAGCACACCCACTCATTGCAAAACCAGTGTGGTGACAAGCTCGCCTGGGTCCTGAGCATTGACTTTGGGCCAGGCAGGGTTCTCAGGGCATTTTATATGTTCATTCATTTAATCTTCCCACTAACCTAGGACATGGATACTCTGACAGTGTCATTTTTATGGGCCAAGCAACTGAAGTCCAGAGGGATGAAGTAACTTACCCGAGGTCACACAGCTTCACGAGCATCATAAACAATACCAGGAGGAGAAAACTCTGTCACCAGGCAACCAACAGCTAAAAGACAAAACCAAAACCTCACATTCATTCATTCATTCAACAAACACAAGCTTTGCAAACACTCATTTATTCAGTCATCTAATCAATTCCTATCATGCACCAGCATGTGCCAGGCCTGGTGTCAGGCACGGGGGGAGCAGAACAAGGGAAAGTCCCTGGTGCAAGGGAGAGACAGAAGCTCTGAGACAGCGATGGGCCCTGGACCACACTGAGTGGGGAGGGCAGTCCTATGACAAACAGAGCAGTGGGTGGGCTGAGCAGAGGGCTGGAAAGGAGCGAGAGGCCACCAGGGAAGGTCTTTGGGTTGACAGAGTTTGGGGAAAGTGACTTGAACACACAGAGAGAGGGGAGTTGTAGGTACAGGTGGAGTTTGCGATCCCCGCATGGAAAATGACAAGCACTGTGGCCCTGAGGCTGGAGGGAGCCTGGCACAACCTTGCAAAACATAGGAACAGGAAGGAGGGTCTGGGAAAGAGCGAGTGGGAGAATGGCCAGCCTGGAGCAGGCACAAGAGAGACAGGATTGCAGGGACAGCTATGACATGGCCTAAGAAGCACTTGAGACCATAGGCAGAGAGGGTATAAGATCTGATGTCCACATTTGAAAGACCACTGCACTGGGGATGGCACCATCAAGGGATGAAACAGGCTGCCTGGGCCCAGGGACCAAGCCTCTGGAGCAGAGTGGGTGGTAAGGGGTGCTGGAAGTCAGTATCTGTGACCAAGGCACTGCCTGCCAGATCTGCTGGTGGATGGATGCAGGTAGGAAGTGAAGGTGAAAGATGGGACAACACCATGATTGGAGAATGGATGACCTGGGTGCTATGGGCCTACAGGACTAGATAGGATGGGGCGACAGACTCAAGAGTGCCATCTGCCTGGAAAGGTGGTGGGACACCTCCAGGAGGAACCATAAAATCTCAGGCAGAAGGCAGAGTGGGGCAGGGGCAGACTAGGGTCAGCAGTGTGAAGGAGATGCTCCCTGCAAACTCAGAATGCAGGTCACCTAGGGAGGGTGTGGCAGATACTGGAGTTCAGGCAGAGCCCAGGGAAAGGTGGCCAACAGAGCCTATAAGATGGTTAATAATGACTGTCAGCTTGGCAGGGTCTAGAACCACCTAGGAATCAACACCGGGCGTGTCTGTGAGGGAGTTTCTAGATTGAGCTAATTGAGGTCAGAAGATGCGCTCTGAATGTGGGAAGCACCACCCCATGGTCCTGGGCCAGTTAAAGAGGAGAGAGTGAGCTTAGTATTAGCATTCATTTCTTTGTCTACCGGCCATGGATGCTATGTGAGCAGCTAACTGCCTTACACTCCTACCGCCATGACTGCCCCACCATGATGGACCGCCCACCCTCTAACTGCAAGTCGGAATAAACCCTCCCTTCCTTCTAGAGCAATAAAACATGTGGTTAATACAGCCTGGGAAGTTGACATGCCAGGAATGTAGGTATGTCCCAGGTGTGTCAGCTTTACCCTTTTGAAAGAGAGGCAGTTGGCCATGGCCAGGGTGGGAGGCAAACAGGAACCTGAAACAAGACCTTTAGACAGGAAAGGGTCTGGTTTCAAAGCTACCAAGAAGGAAAAGAAGAGGTGGGAAAGACCCATCCTCTTGGATTGTGGAAGCCACTTCCTGGAGGCATGCCCACTGTCTCCAGGCCCCAAGCTTCCAGTTCAGTTTCATGAGGGACCCACTTCCCTCTGTGCACAGTCCCAAGAAGCCACTGGCCAGTTGCTAGGTACTCCCTGGTCCAGTCTACCAGACATAGGCCGTCCTGGCCAGACAGGCTGACCATGCATGGGGAGCTTTCTGGGACTCTGTCGCAATATCTCAGTCTCCCCCATACTCAATGTGACAGCTCCAGCCAGGGGATCAGCCTGCCCCTGTCTGAGATCACTGAGAGGGCCACATATTCAGAGGTGTCATTGGTCTCCAGCAGTGTCACTTGTCACCAACCGTGATCAGAAGCAGATCTGAGACCGTCTCTAGCTGCCTTTTCTTCCCCATCCTCCATCTCCTGTCCCGCAGGACCCTCTGGCCTAGCCATCTCTCTTGCTCAGGGATCTCTGGTCTTATCATTCCTGGTTGACCTCCTCCCTCTCTTCTAGCTGTGCTCTCTCCCACTGTCTGCTGAGGAGCAATGGGAAGACTCACTATAGTGAGAGACGGTGATGGTGAGGGCGACGATGGTAGTGGTGACCATAATGACAACCACAGTGGTGTTGACAGAGTCTGCAAGGGTGCTTAAGATGGTAATGACCATGACTCTGTAGATGAATGCGGTCCCCTTGCCTTGTTCACTGTGACTGATCAAATGCAACTTTTTATCCACCAGATTCAGAAAAGACGCTCTGACCTTGACCTCAGCGGAGTGACAGCCACAGTGTTGCTTATTAAGCACTCACTGTATGCATGGTCTGGGCTAGGCTCCTTCCATTCTGACTCCAGTGGTAGGAGACAGATGCTCTTTGTACACATACTTTACAGTTTGCAAAGGTTGAGTTACTAAGAGGAATGAATTGTGGGTCGGAGTTTAGAAATGGAGTGGAAGAGACTCAGGCTCCAGGAATGATGGGTAACAGCAGCGTCCCATCTGTCACCAGAAATGGGGAGCTGGGACTACACATTGTCTTAGGTGTGGGCAGGATGGGGCACACCCCTTTGAACTGTGCCTGTGAGGAGCATTTGTGGGTCCCTGGCCTGTGGCACCTGATTTAGCTGCTAGAGAATGGAGAGGGATGGAGGCATGAGAGGTACCATGTCTGCGTGTCCCCTGGGGAATGTGGTAGCCTTTGCATTTTTGTGGCATGAAGCGGAAATTTGAGATAATAAAGAAACGGGGGAAAGAGAGACAGAAATAAGAAAGAAAAAGCAAGGAAACAATAAACTGTTAGCATCTCACAGGCGCCAGGCTGGGCGAGGAAACCGCTAATGAGCCCCAGCTTCTAATTCAAACCAGACAGATAAAAGCCACGTGGTCCTGGTCCCAGTGAGCATGGAGTGCATCCCCACCCCCCAAAGCCCAGGCTGGGGTGCTCTGCCCAGAGAAGAGCAACCTCAGCTGCTATCTGCCTAGCCCCCTAGCAAGCCTGCTCTGCTCTGGAGATCTATAAAGACATGAACTTCAGCTCACTTTCTCTAAATGCATATTAATTTGTTTAATCAGCTTCCTTGTCTTTTGACTATTGGGCCAGGAGTTCACCCTTCCAAGTACTCTGACTTCCTTGTAAAAATTTCAGAAGCAGGAGCCTGGGCAAACTACAGTTGGGAGTCCAGGGTTGGAACCCAGCGTCATCTGCACCCAACAGACAGAGAATTAACCTCTGCGTGCCTGGCTTAGTTTTCTCAATGCTCCCCAACTCATCCCTAGCAACGGTCTGCCTATTAGACTCACAACCAACACACAGCAGCTCTCTCTCGCTCGCTCACTCTCTCTCTCTCCCCTCCCTCTCTCTCTCTCCCTCTCTCTCTCCCTCTCTCTCTCCCTCTCTCTCTCCCTCTCTCTCTCCCTCCTTTTCTCTCCTCTCTCTCTCTCTCCCTCTCTCTCCTTTCTCCCCCCTCTCTGTGTCTTTGTCTCTCTCTGCCTCTGTATCACCCCCACCTGCGCACCCAATCATGGGTATCAAAGTCAACTCTGCATCTTGGTTGTGGACATCACACTGCCATGAGCATGGGGAGCAGGATTTCCTCCACACTGAGATCTCACATCTCCGAATAACCCAGAGAGGGATTGCCGTACCAGAAGCTGGCTCCATTTTCATATTCTGAAGCACCTCAATGTTGCTTACCACCTAGGTGTTCACCTGCATTCCCAGATGTTCCTCCTCCACGTCCTTGCTACCGTGGACTCTAACAACCTGTTCCTGCAGGTACATCCAAAGGAGAGGAAGCCAGCCTGACCCTCCCATGTTCCCTGTACCTCTAGCCACACACAGTAGTAGCCCAGATCCAGACTCAACCTAGGGAATGACTGGATAGAGAAAATGTAGTATCATTATAACCATTGTGCTGGTTAACACTGATATCAATTAGACAGGATCCCTTGGAATTCAGGACTGAATCAAAAGGATAAAATGAACTGAGCATCCGTCCCTCTGATTGCAGATGTGAAGTGATCTGCTGCCTGGTGAACTGCGCCCTCCGAGTCGTGAGCCGGAGAGAACCCTTCCTTCTCACACGGCTTTCGCCAGGCATTTTGCCACAGCAATAGGAAAAGGAGCAAATACACGCCCAATGGAATGTTATTCAGCCATAAAAAAGAATGAGATTCCCGCCATTCGAGGCAGCGTGGAGGAGCCTGGCAGATGCTATGAAGTGAAATAAGCCAGGCACGGAAGAATAAAGACCAGCGCTGGCTCATTCCCGTGTGAAAGTTGAAGTTGCTCTTATGGAAGCAGGGAGTGGAGTGTGGTCAGCAGGCCAGGAAGGGGGTGGGACGAGGAGAATCAGGGAGACAGGCTGGTGAACAGGTTCAGAAACAGCTGGGAGGATTGCTATCTAGCTATAGCACAGCTGGGCGACCATTGACCACCACCCACAGGAGTTCACACTAGCTAGAAGACTTCGAAAACTCCCAACACAAGTGATAGAGGATAGCAATGATGGGCATACCCGTTTCCCTGTGTGCCCACCGGTATACCAACTAATCCCCACTGCCTACATGAATATGTACAGGTAGAAGTGTCAATCAAAAAAATATATAAGGACCTGAGAAAAATATGTAAATTCAAGTTTAAAACACAAAGTGTGATGGAAGGGACAGAGGAAAGCGCTGCTCTCAGAGCTGATTTCTTGCTCTGTGAGAGGTCACAGCCCCCTTCTGAGTGTCTAAGGAGGGTGGACACTAGTGTTTGCCTGCCTACGAGCCTGAAAGCTAAAAAGTCTCGTGACTTTCCTGTCTTATTATCGGGGACATCCTGCTGTGATCTCCCCAGGTTTCTGTGGGATGAAATCATGACTGTCTCTCCAGCACGGAAGGCACTGTTCCTTGCGTTTCTGGTCTGCATAATCTATGCACTGCATTATAAATAAGGGACTGGAGAACTAAAGGGAAAAGACACCGAAAGAAGAAAACTGATGTGGAGAAAAGAGCCAGACTAGGGAACGGAGAGGCAGGGAGGACAATGATGTGTCAAAAAGCAAAAGATTCGGAAAGAAAGAGGAGGAGAAGATGTAGGGCTTCGGGTGGGACAGGAGAATGTCCAGCTAGGAGAAGAGGAGCCAAGGCTGACTACTCCCTTCTTCTACCATATGAATTCCAGGGACCAAACTCAGGTCATTGGGCTTGGTGGCAAGCACATGCACCTCCTGAGCCATCTCCTGCCCTCTTCCCCAGGCTCATTCTGGACCACGGAGGAAGAGTCTGAGAGTCAGAGGGAACCCAGCCACAGGCCTGGGCTGTCTCCGTCTGTCTCATGACTCATAACTATAGGGGGCGGTATGTGTGCACTCTCCCAGAAGTCATCTACCCATCCCCTCCCACAGCCCATCCAGAGTGCCAGCATTCATTCCCCCTTCCCTCCATACTGACCTGTGTTTGAATGCCAATGGTTCTAGAAGGTCACCAGTGGCTGGCAGCTCCAGGACCAAGTTGTCCAGAGAATAGTGAAAGTTCACAGACCCAAGGGCAATCAGGCCTCGGGTCATCAAGTGACATAGCGGACACGAACAGGGAGGCATAGGATAAACAAGGGGAAAAGTTTGCTCTCTATAACAAGTGATATTTGAGGATGCCCAGGTCCGAGCAGAAATAGAGAAAGTATCCATCCAGGTCATGAAGGCTTCTTAAACCTTGGAGCAAAGGGAAACCATGGCATGATCCATTATACCAAACCCCTCTGTGCACGGGACCTGAGCAGGCCACTGACTGGTCTTGGGGCTCGAACGGAGGTGGCTTGAGGTTGATTGGTTGGGATTAGGTCAGAGGCACTGCAGGCTGGTCAGGCAGATCTACATGAGGGCAGGTCACTCAGTCAGGATCGTATCTAGCCTACTTGACAGGTGCCTCATCCTCTCTTTTCTCTGGGGAAGAACGAATGCAGTAACATATGGGATATTATTTATAATTTTCAATGTGTTCTTTTTGAGATGGGGGCCTCGCATAATCTAAGCTGATGACTTTGAATTCTAGATCCTTCTTCTTCCATCTCCCCAAAGCCGAGATTGCAGGCATGTACCACCATGCCTGGCTTTTAATTATTTTTCCTAACCACATAATTTATTCTGCTGCATTGCACACTCCTGTGATCTTTGTTTCACGATCACACAATCATCATCATTATTTAATTCCAGAATATTTCATCATCCTGAAATTTTTATTCCTCCCTTATCTCAGCCTCTAGTGACTAGCAACATCCTTTTCGTCTCTATGGTTTTGTATATCCTGGGCATTTCAGATGACTGGAGTTGTGTGGTGTATGATCTTTTGTATCTAAGTCTTTTCACTTAGCAATGTTTCATGTGGTAACATGTGTGAGTACTCCATTCTTTTCATGGCTGTGTAATATTCATGAGCTTATGTCACAGTTTTCTCACTCCTTCCTGTCGGATGATCTTGAGTGCACTTAAGTTCTAGACCCAGTACTCAAGTGTTCTAGGGCCAGAGCAGAACAGGCAAAGGAGCTTCGTTTAGAAAGATGAGGTGTGCACAGCTTAAGGAGCTCAGTGGCCAATCCTGCCCCTCCTTGAAGTGCCCAAGAGCATTCCAGAAGTTTCCTGAATTCTGAACAGTGAGAATGATTGCTACCTATAGTCCAAGTACTCTACCATGTTCAACCCAAACCAAAGCCACCACGGCCCCAGCAGAACTCATGGGAGTGGGTCAGTAGGCATGGTGTGAGTGGTCAACCAACAGTTGGGTAGAACGAATAGATGGAGGGAGGGAGGGTTTCAAGTGTGAGTGAGCAGATCAAAGGAATGAAGAGCAGAGAAGGTGGATGGCTAGAAAGGGATGGGTGGCCTAAGGGTTGGTAGATAAGTGACGGGTGGCTGTGTGGATGACTAGGTGCCTGACTGGGAAGATGAATGGAGAGCTGAATGGATGGGTAAAAATATGGATGAGTGGACGGGCAAATGGATTGGTGATGCATGTGTGATTGGAAAATTAGGAAGGTAACTGGGTAAATTATTGGGAAGGCAGATGATTGATAAGATAGGTAGGTGGATGGATGGATGGATGGATGGATGGATGGATGGATGGATGGATGGATGGATGGATGATGGAAGACTGGGAAGATTAATGGACAGATTATTGGGAAGATGGATGGATGGATGGATAAATGAATGAGTAAATGGTGGGTGGATGGATGGATAGATGTGAAGACAAGATGGAAAATGAATGTGTAGATGAATGGGTGGTTGAATAAAAATGGGTGAATGAATAGGTGGGTAAGCAAACATATGGATGGTTGAACTGATGAGTCAATTAGAGGATGGGGTTTGTGCTACATCCTTGCCAAGCTCCACCGTATATATGGGAGAGATGAACTGATGGACAGAGAATCCTAGCACAAGGCACAAGAGCCAAGGAGTCCCTTACTCAGGTGGTGACTCTTAAATAGTGAGAGGAAGTAATCTTTAATCCTTGGATTTCAGATTGAAAGGACCTCATTGCACTCAGCTCTGGAGTTTAGTGCAGTGCTTAGCAGCTTAATCTCATTGTTGACTGAAGGAATGGCTTCAAGAGGTGAGGAGTTTGTTTCCCACCCAGTGTGTGAACTAAGAACATGACACTCATTTTGTAAATGAGGGAAGTTGCCCAGCATGCCATATGGGCAGAGGGTGGAATCTCTGGAGCCTGGAAGCCCCACACTCTTCCCCACCCCTAGAAGACTTCCTGGTTCTGTCCATCAGATGTGGAATTTCCAGCCCTTGGATTTCATGTTCTCTTCTCTAGGACAAGGAGGTGCCTGAACCTACCACATATATATTTGAGGGTGGAGTGTGTGTGTGTGTGTGTGTGAGAGAGAGAGAGAGAGACAGAGACAGAGACAGAGAGATACAGAGAGACAGAGACAGGGGAGAGAGACAGAGAGACTATTGTGGGCCAATTTATAAATAAAATTTTATTGGCACGTGGCCAGGTTTAGTCATGAATATCAGTGGTAGCTGTTTTTAGGCTATAGTGCCAGAACAGAAGAGTTGCCTCAGAGACTAAAGGCCTGCAAAACCCCAGACTTACTGTCTAGCTCCTGGTGGAAAAATAGGGCTGATTTCCACTATGGAGAACTTTTCCACAGGTCCAGATGGGTGCCTCCTTCTACTCTTTAAGAATCATTCCCAAGCCTCCATAAAGATTGATTATTATAGATCTGAGTGAGGCCTGAGCATCATCTTGCATGTTTATGACTTTGTGTGTGTGTGTTCATGTGTATACATGTATGGGATGCACATATACATGTATGGGAGCATATGAGGTCAGAGGTTAACATTGTGTGTCTTCCTCGATCACACAGCACCGTATTATTTGATGCAGTGTTTCTCGCTGAGCCCAGAGCTCACTGATTCAGTTAGCCTAGCTGGCCAATGAACCACAGGGATGCTTGTGTCTCTGCCTCTCCAGAGTTGGGATTCCAAGCATGCACCACGGCACTCAGCTTTGCATGTGGGTCTTAGGGATCTGAACTCAAGTCTCCACGCTTGTGCTGACAACTCATTTTCTTAGCTAGAATTTCTTTTGCTGTGGTAAAACACCATGACGGAAAGCAAGCTGGAAGAGAAGGGTTTTCTCATTCATGCTTCCACGTCATAATCTGTCACCGAAGGAAGTGTGGGCGGGAAATCAAGGCAGGAACCCAGAAGCAGGGACTAAAGCAGAGACCATGGACAATGCTGCTTATGATTACTTAGGTTGCTTTCTTATAGAGCCCAGGACCACCTGCCTAGGGGCAGAACCACCCACCATGTGTTGGGACCCCCACATTAATCATCAATCAAGAAAATGTCTCCACAGAGCTGCATGTGAGACACTTTCTCTCTCAATTGAGGTTCCCTCCACCCAGATGGAGCTAGCCTATGACAAATGATACAAGACTTGTCAGCACAAACATTACCAGCTATAGGCCATCTCCCCAACTCCAGAATCTACATTCTATTTTTTTTTTTTGAGACAGGTCTCACTTTGTAGCCCAGGCTGGCCTGGAACTCAGAGAGATCTGCCCATCTCTGCCTTCTATGTTCTGAGATTAAAGGTATGTGCCCCCACATCTGGCCCATGAATATTAATAAAGAATCTTCTTTTTTGAAGGTGTAAAGACTGTTCTTGATTGTCAATTTGACTACATCTGAAACTAACTAAAACCCAAAAAAGGAGGGCACACCTGTGAGAGATTTCTGCTTAATTTCAAATGGGAAGATCTACTAATCCATATCTTTATTTTTTAAATATTTATTTATGTATTTATTATGTATACAATATTTTGTCTGTGTGTATGCCTGAAGGC
>LOEQ01004981.1:80702-91407 GCA_001685075.1 Bramus lutescens | reverse complement strand
TACAATTTGTATGTTGTTATTTCGGGGTATAAGCTAGCCATGCAGGAGCCGGGCCGGACAAAAAGCAGGCCTTCTTGCCCCATCACTACACTGACCTCTTCCAATGATTGCTGTTTCTTCTTTTCTGCCTTCTTTTAGAAATAGAATTTAGGATTTGCTATTTATCTTAGCTCTCAGCTGCTTATTAGTTATGCTTTTTGTTAAATAACTTTAGGAGTTTCTATACAAAATTTAAACCTCAAATCTCTCTGCTAATCTAAGCAGTCTAATAATACTACATAACACTTAGTTTACAAAATTTGGCAGTTACCCTGTGGAATCCATGTCCCTCCTTCTAAAATTAGTACATTTTACATTTTCCTTTGCTGTAAATATGCAATGTGATGCTGACATTTTCCTTGGCTATTAGCTGTAATATGGAGCTGTCTGAAATGAGCGCAGGCTATTTTATTTATTCTACGTGTTAGTATTCAGGCATCTGTACTGGCCTGCCCTGTACAGGGTCCTGACAGGATACTTCTCAGCTGCAGCCACTAAGAACACCACCTGTGCTCATTTGCTGCATTCCCTTCTACAAGGCAGGTCTTGTGTGCCTCTTGTCTCTCTCTCTTTCACCAGGCTTGTCCCCAATGACTTGTCCCTGCCCCCTTCTCTGTTCCCTTTCCTCTCCTCTCCCAATAAACTTCCTATGTGAGCCTTGTTGCATGGCGTGACTCCTTCTTGGTGTTTTTTAAATCATAGGATTGGTTCCTTGACCAGGAAATGCTCTCCAGGCGCTTCCTCCTGCCCGCCGGCAGTTTGAGGCATGCCAGGACCCTGGAACCTGGTCCACTGTGACAGCCTCACTATTCTTAACAGATCACTGGGCCTCTCCATCTGACATTGGCCTGATTGGTGAGCCCCCTCTTTACCACCTTTAGACATTTTCCGTGACTGAGGATTCATCTCTCAAGTGTGGTTTCTGGCCTTTTGGCCTCATCAAGTCCTGGTACCAGGCAGCCATGACTTTCTCGGGCTCAGAGTCCTTGGCCCCTGCTCTGTGCTTGATGAATCGCTGAGCAGCCCGTCTCTTCTGGAAATCGACCCTTTCTGAATTCTTGGGATGCTAGGGATAACAGACCTTTGGGTCTCTGTCTCACTCATGGGAACTTTGGAATCATCTGTACCTCCAACTTTTGCACTCAGTGCATGATTTAAGAGCTTCTAATCTCGTCTGCCTTTGCAGTCAGATCTGGTCCAGATATCCCTTAGGTACTTTCTGATCCATCCTCTTCCACCTGCAACAAATCTGATTTCTTGTTCACTGGTAGCTCTTCCTTCCATTCAATACCAACAAATGGGTCTCTGGTGAGGTTACCCACCTCTAGCCAGCCCCTTGGATGTAAAGTTTCCTTTCTTGAGCACATTCCTTTCCTTGCCTTCTGGCTTTTCCTGAAGTCCTGATTCCAGGCTACTGTGTTTCTCACTGGCTGAGAGCCCTTAACCCCTGTTCTTGCTGTAACAGATTGTGCCTGCTCAGTCTGATCCTTCCTGGATCCCTGGGATGCCACAGTATTCAGGCCATGGATCTTCTTTCTCTATCTTCTTAGCCTCATCCTTGGGAACTGCATCATACACCTCCTTGCTCCCATTTGGATGTCTTTTGAAGACACACTGACCTCTCATTTTAAATCAAATCTGGCCTCATTATTCCTTGGACCAGACAGTTGGGAAACAGAAGGAATTCTCCACTTTCTTTCTTCTTCATTGCTTCAAAACTTGCTTTCTACTAGATTGGGAACCCCTATGGAAGTGGATGCTTTCCTTCCTAACCCTTCTCCCTGTTCTGCTATCTTTAACACCCACACCCTACTTCATCAACTTCTTATCTATGTATCTCCAGCAACACATTCAAAAATCTCTGATCAAAAAAACTAATCAGCTATTGTTAAAGGACTACCAACTGTTAACCACAGAGCTGGAGGTGCAAGAATACCAAACACATCCAGGTGGTGAGAACCAACAGCACCCCCAGTATCCACATCCCCCAGGTTTAGAAAAGAGACTTACAGAACAGATTCTAATGTAACTCTGTATTATTCCTTTATTTCAAAGATACTAACTCTACAATGACTGCCCGCAGTAATAAACCACCCATATCTCCTGGTAAATCGGATAGAAAGAGGGTGTCCAGCTGATGCTGTGTTGATGGGAAAGGATCAGGTGCTTTACGATCCTGACAATCGACTTGGATCTACCTTGAACAGCATTTGCCAGGTCCAAGCACCACCTGATGGTTCCATGGAGCCTAGACAGTGAAGGGAAACAGCCACCCCAGGACGTGGCCAGCACCCCAGCACTCTCAGACCCCCAAAGATTTCAACAGTCCCAGCTCAGCATGAAGCATCTCAAGAACACGGCATTCCTCATCCCCACCTCACCTTCTGCCCCTTTCTAACTCCTCACCTTTTCAAAATAAACAAAATGGATGGGCATCTGTTCTGGCCTCCCCTTAGGGTCCTGACAGGATAAGTTCTCAGCTGCAGCCACTAAGAGCACCTCCTGTGCACATTCGTTATGTTCCCTTTTAAAAGGTGGACCTTGCCCACATCTTGTCTCTTTTTATTTTCTCTTTCTCTCTCCCCCTCTCTCTTTCTTCCATGGCTCTTGTCCCCAGTGACCCCTCTCTGCCCCTCTCTCTCCTCTTCCCATAGACCTCCTGTGAGCCTTGTTGCACGGTGTGACTTCTCTTCATAGAATTTTGAAGCGACAATCTCGGTCTGGTGCTGTTCTTCCGGTGTGTGTAGATGTGGGTTTCTCTTTGGTTTTGTAGGACTTCTTCCTGAGAATTTCCTTCATCAGTTTTGTTTTTCCTCCTATGTCACCTGGAAATGACTTCTTTTCTTTTTCTTTATTCTTCTCTCACACAATCCTTCCCTACAGCATCCCTCCACATCTCCCTCGTCCTCCCGCACTTCTCCTCTTCCTGAGACCCACTGCTCCTTTGTTTCCCTTCAAAAAAGAGTAGCCCTCCCTGTGATATCAACTGAACGTGGCATAACAAGATGCATTAAAACTAGACATGAACACGCATATCATTTTGATTCTCCTGTAAAAGTATTTCTCCTTCAATTTTGAAAAGAGTGTTTTTACTGGGTATCTCTCCTAAGTAACTATTTCATAACAAGGCAGTCATTCTTTCAGAACTTTAAAATGTCATGTATCTGACGGGGTAGTTCTAGGAGAGAAAATGGCTCTAATTGTCATCTGTATCTGGATTTGCTAAAAGATTTTTTTTTTGGTGTCTTTCTCCTTCTTTTGTCTTTAGTGGCTTGACTCCTCATATTTCTATACTACTTATTTGGCATTTTCTGATTTGATCTGTGGTTGGGAGTTAGTGCCTAATTCTGGAAAACCATAAGCCATTGTTTTTTTCAGGTATTTCTTTTGGCCTGCCGCTCTATCTCTCCTAGTGAGGCTGTTGACTCTGACAATTCCAAGCCCTCCAGGGCTCCTGTCCAGTTCTCAGTTTTACATATTTTCTTTCCCAGCTTCACTTTTGCTGATCTCAAATGGTCTTCTGTTGCTGAGACCCCCCCCACCTCACCCCTGCAGCATATTAAGGCTTCTCAGGGTTGTTCATCTCTGCAGGTGCCGTCCTCATTTCTAGACTTTCTGTCTCACTGATTCTGTAGTTTTCCTGTCTCTGTTGACAATTCCCATATGAACTTTATCTTCATATAATTCTTTATCTTTTTAATCATCAATACTTAAATCAGGGGCTGGAGAGATGGCTCAGAGGTTAAGAGCATTGCCTGCTCTTCCNCACACAGACAGAATATTGTATACATAATAAATAAATAAATATTTAAAAAATACTTAAATCACTGTCTTACTCCCAATGTCAATGTCATGTCTCAGGGTGGCCCCTGGACTGTTATGAGTTCTGGAAATGTGTTGTGTCTTGCCTTTTCTTATGTTTCCTGATGCTGGACAGGTAATTGGAAAATTCTAATATGCTCCAATATGAATTCTTCTCAGCACAACTCAACGCCTAGTGAACAGCATGTCTTTTAATTCTAATACTCCCTCTCTCACCTCTGTCTCTGCCTCTATCTGTTTCTTTCTCTCTCATATATGGTCTCTCTGTGTGTATGATATGTGTATGCACATGCCTATGTGGAAACCAGAAATCAATATTGGGTGTCATTATCACTGTCTAACATTTCTGAGAGAAGTTCTTTCACTGAACCTGGAGCTCACCAACTCTGCAAGGGTAACTCTGGCCAGCAAGTGCAAGACGGGAATCCCCATCTCTACCTCCCCAATGCTAAGATCGCAGACACCCTTCAACTGAGGTCCTCATGCCTGCACAGCAAAGGAACAGTCTCTTCAGCTCCCCTCCCCACTTCTAGAACTGCAGTTGAGTGATGGACGCAAGAGTTGCAGATGATATACGTGAAGACATCTTTTGACCCGTCATTGCCCCCAGTTGACTTCTGGAGCTTTTCAACCTTGAATGATTTAAGATACACAAAGTATTTTCCCATATCATCACATGTAAATGACAAGAGATAGGGATTTTAAAAGAGAGAATATTGGCCTTATTATTATTTCATGGATCCAACATGCACAATTGAAGAGGAAGAAGTATCCATCTCATGTGGTATGTTCCTCTAACAGCTGCTCAGTATCAGTCTTGTTGGGAGTTCAAGTCTTTGTGCCCTCTGTAATTTGATGGAGTCACGGATGCATTCATGAACTAAGGTACTTGGCAAACGGGGTAGTCTAGTTTAATGTTTACCCTAATTGCTGTCACCATAGGGTGCATGCCTTGAGAACTTTCCTATTGTGCCTCTACTCTCTGAACATCCCAGCCTCTCCAGATAGTTTAGGATAAGGATGGAGGTCCTTTGTGTTCTTTTGCAAAAGATCTTTTGTGCTCTGTGGAAGACAATGTTGAAAACAAGCATGTTAAAAATAGCTTCAATCACAATGGCCATTCAAGGTCTACAGCTTTCCCTTCTCTTAACATCTTGCAAAAGATATAATACTGCGAGGTTGGATCATTGACATACCCCAGAGCATTTGAATTTTAAAAATATGGTCTTTGAATAAAGAAGAGTCATTCTGGGAGTGTGGGATTTAAAGGTCATCAGGAAAACATCTCCCTGGCTCACCGTGTCAATGGCAATCTCTCGGAACACCAGCTGATGAAAGCATTGTTAGAAGCATTGGGTGACAAATGGAAGTAAGGATGTTTGTCACCAAATATTCTCTGCTGCTTGTACAAATAGAGGAGATAAGGCTCATGCTATTTATTCTTCTGTCTGCTGGTACATGCTGATGTTTCTATCAGAGCTTCATCTTTACAAGAGGTCTCTCCTATAGAGATATAACAACACTATATGCCATTTTAGCCACTGTGAATGTAAATATGAATTTTTGCCAATAACATCAATAATATTAATGAAATATTCTTCTAGTACTATACTAGAAAGTAGCTAGAAAAAATTGAAAACAATATAATATATGTGGCTATGTTATTTTCTGGGCCTCTGGATGACATGGTTTAGTTTTTACAAAGTCATCTGTAGTTATCTAGGGATTCTATCCATAACTCAAAAGAAAGGGTCATCCCCACAGGGAGTTAGGGTTCATTAAAAGATAAACATTTTCAGTTTATCTTCCTGGATTTAAAACGTGTATGTTCTATTTTACAAAGGATACGCTTATTTTTCTTAAAAAATATGAGATCTGAACAGGAAGGAGGTAAGAGTTCTCATTTCAGAAAGCAGCCAAAAGAGTCAAAAGAGTAATTTTGTCTCTATGATGCAAAACAACCTGCTCAATTTCTCTGCATTAAAATAGGACCATTTGTAATATGAATCATTTAAAGTGGATTTTGATCGTTAAGGATGGCTTCAATTCTGAAAACTCTGATGTTCAATTAAAATTCAAATTTTGTTTGTTGTCTCATGATTTGATGCTATGCCATATTTCAAATTTGACATGTTTTGTAATACACCTTTATATTCTTAATTTGCTGGTAAATGTAGTTTGAGAAACTAAGTCAAATAGTTGGGGTCCTGTCTATCTCTGCAGAAGATTGGTAGCAAACATATTTAATTAACTTAATTGTCTAGGTTAGATGAAAAGAATTACCTTGACTTATTTGCTGGCACAACTAAAATTCTGACACTTGATAATTTATGAAGAGTGCTCCCTTCTGTTGCCCTTTTTGGATAACCCAGCATTTCTTCTGAAGCCTCCTGTATAGCTCTTTTGAGTTTCTACCATTTGCTTTCTATATTTGTAAAGGGTTGTTTAATGATTTGCCTCATCCTCCCCCCCCCCGTGGTTCTCTTATACTGTCTCCATACATCTGGGTTCATCAATTGCTTATGATCAATCTTCCAGTACATCTTGCCTGGCAAAGAAGGATAGAGAGCTGTATATACAAGGTATATGCAAAGAAGTCAAAGAGGCTGGACTCCAAAATAAAGCATATCTTGTCTATGAAGCTATCAGACAGATAGCTCCTCAGATTCCAGTGATTAAAGATGGACAAGGTCATTTATTAACAGAACCAGGGGATGCAAAGCAAAGATGGAGAGAATACTGTGACACCCTATACAATGACCCTAATGCTGTCCATGTAGGCTACAGTAAACACTTCAGCAGCCATTTGAACACCAGAGATGATGAGGAAATATTAAATATTTACAAGAGTGAGATAGAGAAAGCTATCAAGAGAGCAGAACACAGAAAGGATTCAGGAGTGGATGACATCATGGTGGAGGACTGGAGGTGGCTACAATAGGTCCAGGAGCAGGGTCCAAGGCACTTCTCAGACTCTTCAGAGATCTATGTGAACATGAAGTGATTCCAATGGAATGGAAATGCTCTGTCATAATTCCCACGCACAAGAAGAAGGACAAGCTGGACTGCTCAAATTACAGAGGGATTAGTTTGTTGTGTCATAGCAGCAAGATCTTCTCCTCCATTATCCTGAAAAGAATCAAGGGCAGCACAGAGAAAATCCTAGCATGAGGCCCAGTGCTGATTCAGAGCAAACAGGAGCACAATTGATCAGATCTTCACTTTGAGGCACTGAATAAAAAATACAAAGAATTTGGCAAAGACTTGTATGTCTGTTTCATTGACTTCAGAAAGGTATTCAATATCATTCGGAAGAAAGGACTTTGGGAAACAGTGAGGTTCTACAGTTACCGAGAGAAAATCCTAAGACTACTAGAAAATGCCTATAAAGATTCTTTTGCATTAGTCAAAGTCTGTGGCGAACTAAGTGATCAGTTTAAGACAGTCGTAGGAGTGTTGCAGGGTTGCATCCTCTCATGACTACTCTTAAATATATTCCTGGAATCAATATTAGCATGAGCCCTGGAGAACAAGGAAATAAACCTGCAGGTAGGTGGTGTGTGAATCAATAACTTACATTTTGCCGATGATACAGCACTACTTACTGAAAGTCCAAATGAGCTGCAGGCCATGGTAAATAGCATGGTGGAAGTCAGTGAAGAGCTTGGTATGAAAGCAAACACTGAAAAGACTGAGAAACAACACATAGGAAGGGCACACAAAGATTTTTAACACTGTAATAAAGATTAAGAACCTCAAGCAGACAGTCAGTTAACTTTGTCTGTCTGGGAGAAAATCTCAGTTCAAAGACACACCTGCATCTACATGGACACCAGGACTGAACTTAGTGGCAGTGTTACAAGAGAGTGTAGCAGCTGTAGCAAGGGGGTAAGCATCAGGGATTTGGGGAACCATGATGGACGATTATCCAAGATGCTATAAAGAATAAGGAGAAATTCTGTCAGAGACTAACTCTGGAGAGTTATCTATCCCTGCAGGAAATCTCAGTCACAAATCCCTGTATTTCCCATGCTTTTCTCCTTCAGTCAAAGGGAATACAGTTCATTTATGGCTCTTATTTTTTTCTATCTTGCAGCATTGGTGATTGAACCCCTGACTAAATCACATAGGCTAAACAAGCACTCTATGACTGATGTATACCCCCAGGCCGACATTACTGTTCATAAAGTTTGGCTGGTTCATTTAAAGTAAACTTAGCATCACACATAGAAATTCCCAATTGAGTATCTGTGAAAGCATTTGCTGATTTTTATTGTTTGTTACAGAAGGCGGTGAACACCTTACATTTTGTTATATGTATTATTTCGTTCATCTAGTATAGGATTAAGAGTAAGAAATACCTCGTTAAAATTAATGACATTGAGAGAAGACAGCAGAATCCTTTTAAATGCTAGGCTGAGACTCACTCATCCATTTCTAGTGGCGTGTACACTCTCCCTGCCACCCCTCCATCCCAAACGTTTCCCGAAGTACAATTCCTATTGAGCTAAAGATGAGGCTAAAGGAAAGGCTATTGTCCCCAGAGGCCCCTCAAGTGTGGGGGTGGACCATATCAGAGTGTGCCATCGAAGAGAAGGCTCGTCATTTCTTGCAATAAGTGAATATCAAGTACAAGTTACTTCCTCTCATGGCAAAGATTTGTAACCCAGAATTACATTGATCCATGTGCTATGTCAGTGGCAGCAGTGAAATTCATAGTATTTTTACGTGAAATACACTGTTCACATTTAATGTGTACACAGCAATAACCATAAAGCATGATAACCAAAGTTATATATTTTCTTCAGAACATTCATTTACAGAGCTTTCAAAGGAGTCTGAGGAAATTAAAATATCAGTCAGTTTACCTGCAGGATATAGAGCAAAAGCAGAAAGCAATATAATATCTTTTACAAGCCTCCCTTTCCTACACATATAATGTCCTTACTTCTGGCTGATAAAATACAATAGTCATAACAGTATACATATTTTTTAACTAGGAAACAAAAACCAAAGGTTTCTGAAGGGAAGGAGAATATACCTCCATGAGTAAAATTGTATTACACTCATGATTACAAGCAGGATTGAGGTGAGGAGCGGAGAAGGCTGCTGTCCCCAGGCCCCTTTCCTGGTAACAGTCCACAGAAAGATGGCGCCCATAAAAGCTGGAAGTCTCGTATAAGAGGTAGTGGAGGCCCAAGGGATGGTAGGAAATAACAAATGAACAATTGCCCAGAAAGCAGAACAGGAATGAAAAATCTTGGTCATATTGAGGACCGAGAAAATAAAACAACTGAGTGGACTATAATGTTCTAAAAGCTGTAACGGGAAAACCAAGAAATGGCTGATTTAAAGTCAGTGGACACAAAATGGGTTTAGTAATACAAAACATTACCGTCCTTTCGGTAAGTCATTTTTAGAAGATTTATTTATTTTTTTACTTATGTATATATGTGTGTGAGGGAGTTGGATAGATCAAATGTGTGCTGGTGCCTGCGGAGGCCAGAAGAGGGTGGATCCCTGGTGTTGGAGTTACTGGAGGTTGTCAGCGCTCTGATGTGAGTGCTTAGAACTGATCAGTGGTTCTCTGCAAGGAGAGAACCTTACCAGAGAGCCATCTCTCCTGAGCCTCTTATACGTTGTCTGGCTGCCAAATATTCTGCTCTATTCTGCAAACAAAATATGGTCAAATTAAGACATACGTTCAAGCTCACATGTGTGTCCTTTAAGAAGGCTCTCTGAGCCCTGCAACACTGCTAATTTCTCTTCATGAAATCCCATTTGGTTATGTATCACTTATGGAGTTTATTGATTGATTTGTGTTTCTGTGTATTTAGTTTTTATGAGAAATTTTCTACATAGATAGATGGAAGATAGATACGACAAGTTTATCAATGAATCCTAATAGAAACACAAGCAGTGGCAATGCGGCCACAATTCAGTACTTTTGTCATTGCTTTGAAAACCTTTTAAAGATGACAAGATGCATGTATGCGACCTTATACATTTCTACAAAAAGAGGTGCATGACCCCAGGAGTAAAGCATCTCCCTTAAGACAGCCGTAGACTGTGGATAAGCATGTCTCCTCATCAGCCTGACTCTTCATTGTTTTCTGCTTTTCTTTTCTCTTTTTATTTAGTCTCCTTTCTCATGATGCATCCTAACAACACTCTCCCCTCCCCCGGCTTCTCCAAGCCCTCCACACACTCTCCTTTCCTTTACATCCATTGCTCCTCTGTTTCCCTTCAGAAAAGAGCAGGTCTCCCACTGATACCAAACAAGCACAGTATAACAAGATGCCATAAGACTAGGCCCACGACTGAATGAAGCAACCCAGTAGGAGAAAAAGAGTCCCAAGTCAGCTCACTCCCACCACTAGGAGTCCCACAAAATCCCCAAGCTAAACAGGGGGGCCTAGCATAGACCCATGCAGGCTCCCTGATTGTGGCTTCAGTCTCTGTGACCCCCTGTGAACCCTGCTTAGTTGATTCAGTGGGCTGTGTTTTTATGGTGTCCTTGAATCCTCTGGCTCCTGCAATCCTTCTTTCACCTCTTCTGTGATGTTCCCCAAGCACCCCCAATATTTGGGTGTGGGTTGGCTGAGGGTTTCTGCAAATGCTCCTATCAGCTGCCAGATGAAGTTTCTTCAATGATGATAGACACTGGTTTAAGGAATCATTTCATTGACTTTTTTTTTCCTGTCCTGTTTGGTTCTACCCTAGGTCTTTAAGCCATCCATGGAGTGTTGGTCATGGGCTCTCTCTCTCTCTCTCTCGCCCCCCCTCGGCCCTCTCTCTCTGTCTCTCTCTCTCTGTCTCTCTCTCTGTCTCTCTCTCTCTGTCT
>LOEQ01004981.1:59750-75459 GCA_001685075.1 Bramus lutescens | reverse complement strand
TTCTGTTCTGTCTACTCCACCCACCTAAGGGCTGGCCTATCAAAAGGCCAAGGCAGTTTCTTTATTAACCAATAAAAGTAACAAATAGACAGATGACCCTCCTACAGTGACCCATTTAGAGGTCTATATCTGTCTGAATATGTCTTTATTGTGTACCTGTAATTATTTTCTGACCAGAAGTGCTTCTTAAAATGTTAAGCACTTCTTAAAAACTTAAGCTGCAGCATTACTAGGTCAAATATGGCACTGCCTGCTTGTCTCACCCAGTCCAGCATGGCAGAACTGTTCCCTGCCTTTGAGAGCCATGTACATTGCCACATTTTTGGGCACACAGTGTGTCTATGCTGTCATTAAGCAAGTTGTAGCAGTCTGCTGCAGGTATTGCTATGATAGGCCTGGTCATGCTTTTATTTGGAGGAATTTAGACTTTGGGATTTTGGGTTAGATAAGCAGAATGCTTTAAGGGCTACTCAATGGGCCATACTAGTAAGAACATAGTATCCAATGGTGCTGAGTGTAATCTGATGAACTGTGAAGCCCTGGATCAAGAGGTTACAGAGGAGAAGAGTTTTAGTAGTTTCCTAGAAATAATTCTTGTGATATTTTGGTGAAGACTGTGGCTGCTTTTTGGCCTTGTCAAAAAACCTTGCTTGAGGCTGAAATGAAGAGTTATGAATTAATTCCTTTGGTAGAGGAGATCTCAGAACAGTCTAGTAGAGACTCTGTTGTGTGGTTATTAGTGGTAACTCTAATGAAGATTTATCACCAAAAGGAGCAAGATGAGAAGGGTATATTACAAAATGTAAAATTTAAGAAGAAAAGAAAAAAAATCAAAAAGTGGAGTGGTGCTAAGTTCTGTGTTCAAGGAGACAAACATATTTAAAATGGAATAAATGGAGGGGTGACTTTGGGGCAAGATCCCACCCACCTAAGTTTTCAACTTTTGAAAAGGAACTAAAGAGAAAATTAGGGCCCCATGTGTCAAGGCACACCTGTAATCCCAACACTGGGAAGATAGAGGCTGGTATATCTCTGAGTTTCAGGCCAGCCTGGTCTGAAGATCCAGTTTCAGGACAGCCAAGCTTAGACAGTAAAGGACAGAAAGCTGGTGAAGATGTAATTGGACAAGAGTGCCATGTTTCAGTCTCAGCAAACAGCAGAACTTGGTAGCTTTAGCCACATGATTCTGGCTTTAGAGTCAAGGATAGAAGAAAGAAGTTAAAGAATTGCCTCCACACCTAAAGAAAGCTGCTGAGACCAGGCATGTGTCGGGTGTTCCTGAATGTAGACTCATTGGGGACAATATCATGAAACTGTAAAGTTGAAGACTCGGTTGCCTAGGACACCCTAAGATGTTGGAGATCCCAGAGAAATAGGATACCCGACAAGGAAATCTGCTAACAGGAAGTAGAACCAGCACAAGAGAAAGAAGTGTGTAGCAGGCAACAGAGCTGAAAAGAGTTAGAAATTCAGAGTGGTTTGACATCAGACATGAAGATACAGAGTCTTGAATTTGCCTGGCTGGTTTTTGGTCTTGCTTTGGTTCAGTATTTCCTTACTATGATCCCTTTCCTTCATTTCGGATTGATAATGTATAACCTGTGCCATTATATGTTGGAATTTTGGAATCTATTTTCTGACTTTGATTTTACAGGGGATTGCAGTTAAGAGACTGTATGACTATCAAAAGAGACTTTGAACTTTAGACTTTTAAATAAGTTTGAGACTGTTATAGAGTATGGAGACTTCTGAAATTGGACTAAATGCATTTTTACATTATGGTATGGCTACAAGCCTTTGGGCACCATGGTGTAGAATGTGGCGGTTTGAAAATAAATCACCCCAAAGGAGTGTCACTGTTAGCAGGTGTGGCCTTGCTGGAGTAGATATGGTCTTGTTGGAGAAAGTGTGTCACTGTGGAAGCAGGTTTTGAAGTCTCATATATGCTCAAGATACTGCCCAGTGTCTCAGACTACTTCCTGCTACCCTCAAGATGTAAGACCCATAGCTACTTCTCCAGCACCTCATCTGTCTGCATGCCACCATGTCCCACCATAATACTAGTGGACTGATCCTCTGAATTGTAAGAAAGCCACCACACTGAAATGTTTTCCTTTATAAGGGTTGCTGTGGTCATGGCTTCTCTTCACAGCAATAGAAACCCTAACAAAGACAGGGAACCAAACAGTCTGTCCCCAGTCTGACCTGTTTCAGGAATGTCTTTTCATAAGATTAGTTTGTCTGAGGTTTCTTTCACAAGGCCCATGCCTTCTGGAGACCTGTCCAGGATTCTGGAAAAATGATCCAATTGTGGGCAGACGTGTCCTGATGACAGCATCTCCCAGCAGGGAACTGATCACATCAGAGCACACAGCCATTTCCTTTATCACCTGCGCTCCCACTTTGATTATATTCTGAATCCCTATAGATGGGAAACAGATGGCTATGTATCAGAAAGCAGAGAGGGTACAAGTTCTCCCAATGCTCTGATTTCCTTCATGTCTTATTCTTTGTCCTGATATACATATAACGCTGCCCTCACCCCTTGCTTGCCCCTCTGCCACAGGGGATGAGAAATAATACATTTTGCCCAAGGGGTCAACTTCACTCAGTTTCTCATTGCCAAATCCAAACACTAAAGAACATGCTATGAATAGACCACTCAAAGAAACAATCTCATTTGAAAGTGGTACATCAATGTCCATTCTGCTTCTTGAATGGCTCCTTAATTCTCACTGGACTTTATTAGTCATACTTGTTCTCTCTTGATTGAATTTACTTGTAGCTGCCTCCAAGATTATATTGACAGATATTCCTCCTTACAATTTACTAGCAACGTTTTTGTAGTGCCTGAGCTGACATGATAAGAAAAACGGACTGAGCTGATGCATGCATCATACTCCACAAATCTAGTTCATGGTTCCCTCATCTCCTTAGTTATTTTTTCCATTGTTAGGAGCCAAAGAAAGAAGGTAACATTTGGGTTTAGTAAGATAAGTCTATTATTTGTGATTTATAGTTTTATATTTTCAAAAATAAAGCTAATAAAAATAGAGATAAAAGTTAGTGGGTGTCATTTTCAGAGCCCCTACATTTTATGAGTTAGTTGCTATGGCATACATTATGATTTAGAACAAATTAAAAAGGTATGGGAAGAAAAATGAAAGATCACTCGATCATTGTTGCCATCCATAAGGTTGGAAAGATAGAATTACACCAAGTAACCTATAGGTGGACATCAAACAAATTGAGGTGCTTCTTTGGAGTCTTTCTGTCACTTTGAATCATAGTACTTCAAGATTGGGTTGCATGTGAGGTCAAATGCAGTCATAAATACCAAGCAATTGCTCTGTTTTTGTATGTTGACATTATACAATGTGTTTCAGTGAGTTGAATTGTTTTTAAATGCCATAGGTGCCCTGGGAGGGTAGGGCACACAGCTCTGCAGATGCCATCAGCATCCTGCCTGTCTTTTGCAACCTGATTAGGCTCAGGCAAGAAGTGCTAGGTCTTTAGTTGCCTACTCATCCCCTTAACCACAATGCTCAGAAAGTCCCATAACTTGTGACCATGTATAAGAAGCAGTCTTGCCGGTTGTGGTGGCACATGCTAGTAGAATTTGCTGAAGAAGACAGAAGCAGGAGGATCACAAGTTTGAGGTCAACCTGGGCTATACATATATATATATATATATTGCAAAAAAAGAAGCAGTCTCAGCTTTGGGCTTCTCTTCTTAGAATCAAAAGATTCCTTTCCCTCCAAACTATAAAAAGAAATCATTTGACTTTATTCTTAAAAGCTGGCATTTTTGGTATTGTTTAGATCATATAGCTCCAAATGCAATGGTAATTTTGCAACAAAGCCTTTGTTTTGTGTGTTCTCTGTGCTAGATGGGCAATCACTTACAGTCAGTACCCCATGAACACATGTTGCAGGAATGAACGAAAATGGAGAAATGGCTACATTTAACATTATTGGCCTGGGAGAGTACAAGGCTTTGCAAATTGGACTGTATGAATAACCTGAGAAAATTGAAGTCCGTGCATTCTTTCTGTCTCTGGAATTGAAGATGAGAACATTCATAAATGAATGCCTTGTAGGTGAGCTGAGGTTACCTAAGTTAGTGCCTCTAAGTGCTTCAGGGTAAACAAAAAGCTTTGCTCAGCTGAATTCTGCTTAATTAATGCTTTTCGAAGTCCTTAAGGGCAAAAAAAAAAACCCACAAGACTTTCTTTCTGCCCTTGAGGTGAAGATCACATCATGACCTTTGTATGCTTAGCTCAGTTGCTCCTTCCTCCATCTCAGCTGCTCCTTCCTCCACCCCAGCTACTCCTTCCTCCATCTCAGCTATTTTTTCTTCCATCTCCCCACTCTCTCAGGATCCGTCAAGATGGATTTGAGTGTATCTTAGCTGAAATACAGGAGGGAAGAAGGAAGGGAGGGATGGAGAAGTCAGAGGGGCTGCCAAGTGGCTTTCTCTACTGCACTACTGGGTCAAATAAAATGCTAATGATATTTTCTTTGTGCTCTAGCAAATAAAGCTTGCCTGAAGATCAGAGGGTGGAGTTAGCTACTAGCTAGCCATAGAGGTCTCGAGGTTTGTACAGAGAGCAGAAAGTGATATTGCTGGATAGAGAGGGAGGGATATAAGGTGGGAGGAGACAGGAACTCAGCCTTTTTTCCATTGAGGAGTTAGCAAGGTTAGAGTTGGCTGTAACTTGCTCCTTTCTCTCTCTGATCTCTTAGCATTTACCCCAATATCTGGCTTCAGGTCTTTATTATTAAAGCCAACTAGAACTCATGCAACAGAGAACCATGATACTAATATATTTACCCACGTGCTGGGTCAAATGAAAATGAGAGAGCAAGCCTCAGACCAGTGTCCGGAAGTCACAGAAAGGGCAGAGACTACCATTTAAAGGTAGTCCACATAAGGTCCTATATATCCAATGTCAGTGTAAGACTTAGGGATGAGGTGAAATTTTAAAACAGGCACTTATGAATGACATTATCAAATTCTTATGTTCTTGTCTTCTACTCCCATGCTCAAACAAACTGACCTCTCACAGGCTTCCAATGACACCCTCAATGTGGGGACAGTTATTTTTCTTTGGTGTCCCAGGTTTTCATTTCAAAATCCTTCTTGGCATCTTATCCTGACCACTGCACAGTGGCCATCCCTAAAGTGGCAGCGAATCCCCCATCCCATGATGACTTCTCAAACTTCCAAGCATGGAGGGTTTGTTGGGTGGTCAGCTTCTTCCCATCTCTTCGTGTGAAGGTTTCAGTGAAGGCATAGGGCTCAGATGAGTTTGGGGGGGAACATAAACAGATGTGATGCAGCAGTAAACATCTATACACTGCTGCAACTCACAAACAAGTGTAATGATTGTAAATGAAGCTGTGTGGTGGAGGAAGACAGACTGGATTACTCTCTGAGGGGCTCCACAATTGTTGACTGAGGTTTCTGTCCTACCTGGTCCCTCTGTGTAAGCCACACCACCTGTAGCCGTTTAGTCCCAAATAAACATACAGAGGTCTACATTAATTATAAAACTGGTTGGCCTAGTAGCTCAAGCTTCTTATTAACTCTTATAACTTATATTAGCCCATAGTTCTTGTCTGTGTTAGCCATGTGGCTTGGTACCTTTTAGGTGAGGTAGTCACATCTTGCTTGCTCTGTGTCTGGGTCACGACTGCAGACTGAAACTTCCCTCTTCCCAGAATTCTTGTTGCCCTGCCTCTACTTCCTGCCTGGCTACTGGCCAATCAGCATTTTACTGAAAGTAATACAAGTGACAGGATAAAAGACCATTGTCCCGCAGCACACAATAATTTAGAGTCCGTCTTCTGACAGAATCTCAGAGAGGATTGGCAGTGGGGAGTAAAAGGGAGATGTGCATCTAGCTAAGCACAAAGAGCACCATGGACTGTTCAAGCAGGCGCCTCCCTCCCTCTGCAACCTCTAGAAGCGGAAGAAGCACATCCTAGCAAATTTTTCTACTCAAGAGATAGGAAATGTTTTCATGAAGACATCAGAATGGGCATTGAACCAACACAGGCAGTGTATGATGGAATCAATAGGGTGAAGCCCTTCCCGCCCGGAGGCTGTGGGATGGTTACCAGGTTGGTAAAGTATGACTCCATCTGTCACCTCTGAGAAGCCTGACACAAACAAGCTGCACCCAGGTCAGCCAGCCACCAGTTAGGGTATCAACAGCCTTAGAGCCCGAGGAACACCAAATGCTTGAGAAAACTGTGTCCTCAAAGAGAAAAGATGAAAACTGGAGAGTTGGTCCAGAAAACCATTGCTACATCAAGGTCTAGTTCTCATTCTCCATGGTAACCTGGTAAGGCTGTATGTCCTGGGAGTGCAGAATTTCCTTTGACATTATCTTTGAAAAATGGAAAACAGTCACCTGCAAAATCCATATATGTAGTTGTTGGGGGAAGAGGGGCACCAGCAGAAGTTGGGAGCAGGGTAAGAGAAGGTGAAGAACAGTGAATCTCAGCAAAATGCAATTATATAAACATGTGAAACCATTGTAATGAACCCATTATTAGGTATGATAACTGAAAACACCAAACAAAATGCAAAACCCAATAACCAAAGAGTCAGCCAATCATGATGTTCTCTTCCTCTTGTCCCACTTCTAAGTTCAGGGGAGAGATGGCTCAAACTGAAGATTTCAGGATGAGCTTAGGATACTTACTCAGAATCTGCCTAAAACAAAAAGCAAATTAAGAGAAAGAAACCTAGAAATAAAAAAAATAGATTCGGGTAGTTTCATACAATTAAATTTTAGTAGTAGTTGTGTGTGGCAAGTTATCCCTGAATATAATTATCCACGTTAACAGAATCCCTTCTTCCCAGCATATGTAATAATAAATCACCCATAAAGACTTAAAAGCAGGGTCTGGAGCGACAACTCATTGGTTAAGACACTGGCGGCTCTTTTAGAGGAGCCAGGTTAGACTCCCAACACCTAGAGGGCGGCTCACAGTTGTTTGTAGCTTCAGTTCTAGGGGATCCAATGTTTTTAATTCTCTGGTCTTTTTAGGCACTAGACACACAAATGGTGCTCATATATACATGAAGGCAAAGCATCCATAAACATAAATAAAGAGTAAGTTTTTAAGAAGACAAAATAAAAATAAAGAATGTTGTAGGATATTTGTACACTGTGTGAGGACACATTGCTGTGGCTGGTTTAATAAAGAACTGAACAGTCTTTAGCCAGGCAGGGGGTGTAGGTAGGACTTCCAGACAGAGAGAGGAAGTGTGAACCGGACATACAGAATGAAGGAAAGGTAAAAAGGCACAAGGCAAAACATAGATTAATATAAATTGGTTAATTTAAGTTATAAGAGTTAGTTGGAAACAAGCCTAAGCTAAGACCAAATTTTCATAATTGAAAAGAAATATCCACGTCATTATTTGTGAACTGGAAACTCAAAGAAAAGTCTGTATATATATATTTCTTAAAAGTTTCTTAAATGTAGATTTCTTTAAAAATAGTATTTTTAAAATTTTGTTTTATGTATATATGTGCATGACTCAATGCATACATTTACATGTATCCAGTGTCTATGGGGGCCAGAAGAGGGCTTCAGATCCAGCAAAACTGAGTTACAGGTGGCTGTCAGTGGGGATGGGAATCTTTCTCGGGTCCTCACTGAGATAGTTTTCTCTGAGGTGCCACCTTAGCAATGTAGTCCTGGATTTCTTAAGGTAGAACCTATGCTCAGTCTCCAGGCCAAAGTTCACAGTTAACTGTTTCCACAAACTCTCCCTGTCAGTGTGATGTTTGCACAGAGCTCCCCAACCTTTCCGTGTGTATGTCTTTAGCAGACGCAAACTACCAGAAGGCACGTATTTTGTGGGCTGTTTCTGCTTTCTGTTGTTTTGGTTCTCATAATAACATGGTTTAGTGATTTTTCGACACACAAATACACATACTACATACAGAGAGAGAGAGAGAGAGAGAGAGAGAGAGAGAGATACTGAATCTGAGAGAAAATGTGTAATATTTTTATTTCTGAGCTTCGTTTATTTCTTCACATATGCCTAGGGCAGGAGATTTTTGTCCCATGCCATAGATATTCTTGGTTGTTGTCTGTTCTAGGGGAAACTTGCCAACATGGAAAATTTATCCCGATAAGTAAGTCTGAGGAGCAGTACTGTGCTTCCGGGCAATTTTTTCTTGCCTTTTAATTTTTTAACTCTGCAATTTGAAGTTTGTTCAGCATTTCCAGACTGTAACAGAATCAGTCTTCAAAATTTGGGTGTGAGACGCTCCTAATGGCACGCTTTGCTAAAGTCAATCTGGGAACTGAATATAGATGCCATTGTCACCCACATCCCTGTGTGAGTGTGTGTGTATGTGTGTGTGTGTGTGAGAGAGAGAGAGACAGACAGAAAGACAGACAGAGAGAGAGACAGAGACAGAGAGACAGAGAGAGAGAGAAGGGGGTCTCTAAACATTCTTCTTCCGTAGTATTCCACCAAGAAGCCAGGCACCAACAATACCCCAGTAGTAGGTTGTGGAGTATAGGGCTTGCCTTCTTTTAACTGCTGCATCAAGAAACACACCAGAATCTAGGCACCATCTTCTGGTAGTCTTTCTATTGCAGTCAATGCGCAGTGGAAACCTGTTCCCAGGCCCTTCTGACCCACCTGGAAGCACACAGTCTGCTGCTCAAACTCTTAAACTGGCCACAGGACAATGACTGCTTACATACATGCTTTTAAATGATTTACAAAGTAGCTATGTGAAATCTGTCTAAAATCGTTTGCCTTCAGCATCTCAGTCAACAGGAAAAACCAAATGGTTGTAATCCTCGATGAAATCACACAAGACACCAATTCTATTTAAATAGGTCGTCTAGCCACTGGGTAACATGTTCTCAGGTCCCTGTTTTCAGTATGTTAGGAAGTCTGTGATGGCTGATCTTGCTGTTCTTTCTCCGTGCCTACAGTTCAGAATAGGCTGGAGTCAAAGAACAAAACAACCCTGCTTTCTTTTTTTTCTTTTCGAAAGAAAGAAAGAAAGAAAGAAAGAAAGAAAGAAAGAAAGTTAACTCTTCACCCACACAATATACTCTGAACACAGTTTTCCCTCTCTCTACTCCTTCCAGACCTCCCTCCCCATCTACTTCTCCTTCATTTCCCTGCAGAAAAGAGCAGGCCTCCCAGAGATATCAACTGAATACAGCATAGCAAGTTATAAAAGGCTAGGCACAAACCCTCATGTCAAGGCAGGACAAGGCAACCTAGTAAGAGGAAAAGGGTCTCAAGAGCAGGCAAAAGAGACATCCCCACTACCACTGTTAGGAGTCCCAGAGGAATACCAAGCTACATAGCTAGCCATAACATATTTGCAGATAATCTAACCCTGACCCGTGTGGGCTCCGTGATTGTTGCTTCAGTCTTTGTGAGCTCCTACAAGCTCTGCTTAGTTGATTCTGTGGGCTGTGTTCTCCTGGAGTCATCCTAAAACTCTTCTTCCATCTCTTCCATGGGGTTTCCTGAGCTCTCAGGGAAGGGACTCAGTGGAGATCTCCAATTTGGGCTCTGTCATTGCTGAATGTTTGGTTGTGGATCTTTACATCTGCATCTCTCTCTCTCTCTCTCTCTGAGAGAGAGAGAGAGAGAGAGAGTGTGTGTGTGTGTTTCCCTTCTTTGGATGTTGCTGACGTGGGATATATATTGCCTGTGTTTTTCTGGGTGTAGCTAACTTCTTTGGTTTGGAGTTTTCCTTCTAGTCCCTTCTGTAGGGCTGTATTTATGGATAGATAATGATTAAATTTGGCTTTTTCATGAAATAGCTTGTTTTTTTTTCTGTTTATGGTGATTGAAAATTTTGCTGGGTATAGTAGTCTGGGCTCGCATCTGTGGTCTCTTAGAATGTGCAGGACACCTTGCCAGACCCTTTTGGCTTTTAGAGTCTCTATGGAGAAGTCAAGTGTAATTCTGCTAGGTCTGCCATTATATGTTACTTGGTCATTTTCCCTTTCAGTTTTTAATATTCCTTATGTGTTCTGTATGTTTAGTTATTTTATTACTATGTGACTCAGGGATTTTCTTTTTGGATTCGATCTATTTGCTGTTCTGTAAGCTTCTTGTACCTTTATAGGTATGTCCTTCCTTAGGTTAGAAAATTTTTCTTCTATGATTTTGTTGAAAATATTTTCTGTTTTTTTTAAGATTTATTTATTTATTTATTATGTATACAACATTTCTTCCATTTTTGCTTGCATGCTAGAAGAGGGCACCAGATCTCATTATAGATGGCTGTGAGCCACCATGGGGTTGCTGGAAATTGAACTCAGGACCTCTGGAAGAGCAGTCAGTGCTCTTAACCTCTGAGCTATCTCTCCAGCCCCCCTTTTTTTGATGTGGGATTCTTCTTTTTCTTCCACCCTATGATGTTTAGATTTGGTCTTTTCAGTGTATCCCAGATTTCCTAGATGTTTTGTGTCAGGGATATTTTAGGTTTAACATTTTATTTGATCAATGTATTTCTTCTTCTATCATATCTTAAGTGCCTGAGTTTCTCTCTTCTGTCTCTTGTATTCTGTTGGTGATGCTTGCATTGGTAGTTTCTGTTTCCTTACCTAGATTTTTCATATCTGGAATTCCTTCAGTTTGTGCTTTCTTTATTGATTGTATTTCCATTTTTAGAACTTCAGCCGTTTCATGCATTTCCTTCAATTCTTTGAGTTTTCTTGGCTTTCTTTAAGGTGTTTATTGATTTCCTCCTTAATGGCCTCTATCACATCCATAAAGTTGGTTTTAAGGTAGTTTTTGTGTGCTTCAGCTATGTTGCAATATTCAGAGCTTGCTATTGTAGGGTACCTGGGCTTTAGTAGTGCCATATGGCTCTTTCTGTATTGATCATGTTCTTACACTGGTGTCTAGGAGTTTGGGTTTGGGGTTATTAGAGGTCTAAGTGCCAATTTCTAAGTTTGTCTTTGTTGGATGGGTGTTTTGTGCCTTGGTGTCTGGTCTTCTGGCCAGAGTGGCCTGTGATGGAGCAGAGGGTCTCCATCCAAATTGGGGGCTGGGATTCTGGGGGCTGTGAAAGTCTCTTGTTAGGCTGGAGGTCTCCACTTGATTTGGGTGCTGGGACATGGTGAGAGAGAGGGAAGGGTGATTAGAGGGAAAGTGGGAGGCACAGAGAGAGTAGGGGGCCCAGTGGCCTACCTGGAGTTCTTGTGGATGACCAGGAGGTCCCTGGTCAAGCAGGGTGGTGCTTCTGGAGTTGGGGACCAGGACACAGTGATGAGGCAGGGAGGGTTGATTTTCAGTAGGGTGGGTAAGAACTGAGAGAGTGGGGGAGGTCTGTGGGCAAACAGCCTACTGAGTTCTGACCTACCTGGAGTTCTGGTGGCTGGCTGACCTCTGGTTGACCAGGTTGCATCCACTCATGATCTTGCTTTCTTAATTGCCATCTTTATGCTATAGGGCTTTAAAACTGAGGGAAATTTGGAGCAGAGGATTTTTTTGTGGGGATAAGATGGGAAGGAATGAAAATTTTCTTTCCTTTAAAGCATCAGGCCAATATCTAATATCAAAGTAACTTTTAAAAATGTGCCTTAAGCCAGGGCATTGGTGGTCCATACCTGTAATCCCAGCACCCATCTAAATGAGATTCAACCTGAGCTGCACAGTGAGTTGAGACTGGTCTGGGCTACAAAGTGAGTCCATGATTCCCAAAATAAGATATAATGAACACTAAATTTGTTAAACAAGCAAGAAGGTACACATATATCGTGTGTGTGTGTGTGTGTGTGTGTATACATAATATATCACACACATATTTTATGCTGGCTAGTTTTATGTCAACTTACAAGCCAGAGTCATTTTGAAAGAGGGAACCTCAAATGAGAAAAATCCCCCACCACATTGGCCTGTTGGCAATCTTGTGGTATATTCTCTTGATTATTGTTCGACAAGGTCAGGCTCAGCTCACTCTAGGTGGGGGACCCTGGGTGGTATATGAAGGCAAGCCANGGAGGGAACTGGGAGGAGGGGAGGAGGTGGAAATTTTTAATAATAATAATAATATAAATAAATAAAAAGAAGGCAAGCCTGAGCAAGCTCTTATCAGCTTTCTTTCATGTACCACTTCTAGCTTAGAGCTTTCTGCTTTGCTTGTGGACCTGCCCCTAATTCTCTCAGCAATGGAGGGGGATCTGAATTTCATAGATGAAATTAACTCTGTCCTCTGCAAGTTGCTTTCAGTCACATCATTTGCCACAGCAATATAAAACCATAATTAAGACAGGTTTGATCACTCTGCTATTTCTAGGAAGTAGTCAAAGCACACAGTATGTCCTGTGTGTACCGTGTCCGAGAGCAATGGCCTCTGTCCCTGTCTGAAAAGGAAAGCTGCTGCTTCTCTTCAAGTCCTTGCAAGAGTGGGACTTCAGACGGTCTTCACTCTACAGTGATGGAGGAACCTCACAAGGGTCTTGCTTAGAATGAGAGAGATAGAGAAACTGACAATTCTCTGCATTTTCAGTTTACCTACGAGTACAGAATTTCTTCAGTGTTTGAATTAGTTTGAATGATCTTGGGATTACAAAGTGTCCACACACAGCCTGTTATTTACATATTTGGAAATCTAGTAAAAATATCTGCATAATTTTACCTTAAAAGATGTCTACTCAGTTGAAATATGTATCTTAGTTAGGATTTCTATTGCTGTGAAGACATACCATACCATGATCATGGCAATTCTTATAAAGGAAAACATTTGAGGTTGGCTTACAGTTTAGGAAATTTAGTTCACTATGGTTATGGTGAGAACCATCACAGCATGTAGACAGACATGGTGGTGGAGAAGAAGCTGAGAGTTCTACATCTTGATCTACAGGCAACAGGAAGTAAACTGTCCCACACTGGGCATAGCTTGAGCAAATTTAAAACCTCAAAACCCACCCCTACAGTGACACACTTCCTCCAACATAGCCAACACCTCCTAATAATGCCTATAGGCCAAACCCTCAAACACATGAGTCTATGGGAGCCATACTTATTCAAAGCACAATATTACACTGCTTAGCACCCACAGGTTTGTAACCATAGCAGTGCAAAATGCATCCAGTCCCACTTCAAAAGCCCCCACACTCTATCACAGTCTCAACAGTGTTTAAAAGTCCAAAGTTCAAAGTTTCATATGAAATTCATTCAATCACTTAACTCTAATCCCCCATAAAATCAAAATCAAAACAGATTCCATACTTCCAACATATAATGACACAGGATATACATTATCATCCCAAAATAGAGGAAAGGAAACATAGCAAGGAAATACCAAACCAAAGTAAGACCCAAATCCAGCTGGACAAACTCCAAACTCTGCATCTCCATGTCTGATGTCAAAGTGCTCTTCAGATCTCCAACGCCCTTCAGCTTTGTTGACTGCAATACATCTCATTCCCTGTGGCTGGTTCTACTCCCTGTCAGCAGCTTTCCTTGGCAGGTATCTCACTTCTCTGGCATCTCCATCATCTTAGGGTCTTTAAGGCAATCCAGATTTCATCTTCACAGATTCATGCAATGGTCTCTCTGGGCCTCCATACAGGGACACCCCTGAATTCCTGCTCAAACACTTTTATTAGACATGGAGGCAAATTTGATAACTATTTTCTTCTATCCTTTGTTGTAGGGAAGGGCCTGTTTGTTTGTCTCGGCCACCCAGCTAGCTTAGCCTCTAAACAATCACACAGAAATTGTATTCATTAAAACACTGCTTGGCCATTAGCACTAACTTCTTATTGGCTAACTCTTACATATTAGTGTAACCAATCTCCATTAATCTTTGTATCGCCACGTGGCAGTGGCTTACCAAAGATTCTAACTGGTATCTGTCTCAGACGGAGAATTTATGGCTTCTCCCTGACTCTGCTTTCTTCCTCCCAGGATTCAGTTCTGTTTTCCCCACCTACCTAAGTTCTTCCCTTTCAAAAGGCTAAGGCAGTTTCTTTATTCATTAACCAATGAACACACAAACAGAAGGAACTCCTACACCAATCCTTGACTCTAAATCCAGAACCATGTGGTTAAAGCTGCCAAGTTCAGCTGCTTGTTGGGGTTGGAATATGGCCCCTTTGTTCAACTACATTTTCACCCAGTTTTGGTTTTCAATGGTTTCCTTCACTGCCTAAACTTGACTTTCCTGGAACTCGCTCTGTAGACCAGGTTGATCTTGAACTCAAAGATCCTTTTGCCTCTGCCCCAGAGTGCTGGCAATAATGGTGTACAATACCACATATGCCTCTGAGCTTTTCTTTAAATACAAGTTGGAAGCTTAACTGGGTGAGTACCTTGAGATCACCACTCTCTTCATTCCATTTCATTTTGGTTTGCTTGGTTTGGGTTTTGGTTTCACTGTGTATCCCTGGCTTTTTTGGAACTCACTCTGTAGACAAGGTTAGCCTAAAACTCACAGTTACCTACCTGCCTCTGTCTCCTGAGCGCAGGGATTAAAGGCGAGTGCACCACCTCCTAGCTTTATTCCATTTCTTAATCTGTTTACCTTGAACACAGAGCTTAGCACCATTCCACTTCTTGCTGCTCCCTTTCCCTCCAAACTGTGCACTTGGTATTTTTCTCTTGCTCAGCTTGCTCCTTTTTATTATGAATCTTCATTACAGTTACCACTAAAAACTGCATGACAAAGTCTATACTAGGCTATTTTGAGATTTCCTTTGACAATGGAATTAATCCAAATCTCTTTGCTTTAGCCTCAGGCAGATTCTTTGGACAAGGGCAAAAAAAAAAAGAGTCACATTATTCCCCATAATACCATAAGAAAGATCCTTTGGGAAAACATTCTAAAATTCTTCTCCTCTGAAACCTCTTGATCCTGGCCCCCACAGTTCAAATCACCCCCAGAACCACTATCTTTCCTGTTCCTACTAGTATATCCCATTAAGTCCCAGTTAAAGCATCTAACTGTTTTTTCTGATACAAACTCTCAAAGTCCACAGCCTTCCAATTCCAAACAAATGCACAGTCAGGCAGGCCTACCACAGCAACAACCCCTTTGGTATTAACTTCTGTCTTAGTTAACATTTCTACTTCTGTGAAAAGACACCATCATCATGGCAACCCTTATAAATGAACATTTAATTGGGGCTGACTTGCAGTTTCAGAGGTTTAATCCATTATGGGAATGATGGGAATCATGATAACACACAGGCAACCATGAGCTGAGAGTTCTACATCTTGATACACAGACAATAGAATGTGAACTTTTTCATACTGGGCATAGCTTGAGCAAATATAAAACCTCAAATCCTACCACCATAGTGGCACACTTCTCCAACAAGGCCATACCTCCTAATAGTGACACTCCCTATTGGCCAAGCATTCAAACACACGAGTCTATGGAGGCCGTACCTATTCAAACCACCACAATGTTTATGTCTTCCTCAGTGAGCAAGGTATGCCTGCTGGCTCACCTTAAGAGTGAAGGAGCTGATGAAGGTTGGGCCATCATCAGTGGAAGTTTTCTGGAATGGAATTTGAGGAGCTGGCAGCTGGTAGTAGAATATGGACTACTATAAGTGAACTGCATAGAAGATCCTCAATATATCATTGTTTTTTACCACTGAGTAGTGCTCTAATACGTAAATATTCCACACTTTCTGAATGTGGCTGACAAGGAGAGATGACTGAGAAGCCAAGGACAATGGA
>LOEQ01004980.1:338192-356303 GCA_001685075.1 Bramus lutescens | reverse complement strand
TGGCCTATCAAAAGGCCAAGGCAGTTTCTTTATTAACCAATGAAAGGAACACATAGACAGATGACCCTCCTACATCACAAGAGGTCAGTCTGAAGATGTAGAAGGGAGAACTTATACCAGGCCTCGCACATTGTTGAAAGAAAGAAGCGTTGATTCTCCTCGGAGTGTTTCTGGTGGTTCAACTATCTAAGGTCAAAGATATTTCCACCTACTGTAGATCATCTTAACTAGATTCATATTTAAGTGTCTAGTGTACTGTTCTAGAATTTGAATAATTAGTGCCCCGTGTCTATTACGTTCTTGATAGTTCTCCCTAGTGGGTGTTTTTCTACACATGTCAATTGTTTAAGGTACAAGGAATTAAAATGGGTTGAATTCTTTTTATGGTGCCAGGTGCATACTTCATTTTTATAATCCAAAGGTTGCCAAACTTCTGCTGTTGAATTCCAGACAGTAAACCTTTTAGTCTATGAATGCTGGATGTACTTTGTCACAATAATACGATTTTGATTTTGTAGCATAAAAGTCATCACAGAATTATGAAAATGAATTCTCACAAGTGGGCATGACTGTGTTGTAATAAAACTTTGTGAGAGAGGTAGTAGTCTAAATTTGGCCTAGGATCTGTAATATTCTACCTAATTCCTTATGCCATGATTTTATGGAATTAGTCTTCACTGAAGTCCTTCAAGTATAGCCTTACCAGATTTGAGGAACCATCTCTCTGAGGTGCCATTATCACAGGGATTTCCAGGCATTCGCTGCAGGGGTGGATGTTCTACTCTGACTATCAACAAGAAAAGAGTTTGTTCTAACATCAGCTAGCAATCATTGTGCAGTATTTAGGGCAACTTGCTGATGGTGATCTGAAATGGCAAAAATAGAATAAAGCTCCATTCTTGGTGATAACATCAGGTCCTGCTGTTAACCAGTCCTGAAGCCTGCCCTGCCTCTAAGCATTTTCCATTAGGGGCATCTACCAAGTTCTCTGTTGTCAGTGCCAGGCAGAGATGACTCTTGCCACTCTCAAGAGAAGAGAAGCTCAACTAGAACCTCTTCTCTAAAACACTCAGTTATGGTTAGTCCCTAATATACTTAACTGGCAGTTTGCATAAACAATTTCTAAGTGCTCGTGCACATCGGCAGGGCTCTCCTGGTGCCAACGGCAATCTTTGAATGAAAGTCTGCAAATCAATGGCCCTAGAAGAACTTAACTTCCAATAGGTTGCCTCTGGTGCATGACCACGTAGTAATTCCATTAACTTTAATGACAGCACTGTTGCACAAAATGGACCCTGTTAGTCTATTCTCCTCTTTGTTTTGGGCATTAAATCTTCTCCCACAGCTAACTCTTCAGGGTAAAGTATGTGCAGCTATGCCATTCATTTCGTGGCCCTTATTAATGTATGCAGGACTCTCCTTCCCTAGGAGGGAGTCCCAAATGAGTGCATTAAAAATGAATTTCCTGTGTCATTTATCGATGCTGAGAAAACCCCAGAGTCAGGGACATCAGTGGATTATTATTGATTGTTGCAAGATACAATAAAATCATAAATATGACTCAAAACAATTACTCTGGTCACATTAGCAAATTACCAAATCCATAATTTTCTCTGGAGGCTGGCTTCGGAGATTTAAATAAAGTACCAGAGGGGGAGAAAGTTGTATTTTAGAAATGAGACAAGTGGGGCTAGGAGAGGGAAATTTATGGTTTAATTTGCTGGGTAATCTAATTGAAAATAACTATCGGATTTTGAAAAAGTGAACTTTGATTAGCTTCAGGTGTCAGAAATAAACTGGAAATACGGGTCAGTTTCTGCTTTTTAGAGTGTCTTTGGGGAAGTGGGCAAGAAGGTATTCGTTGTGAGGAATAATGATCTTATGTGACCTTCAACCCGTTTTCTCCTACGTTCTTATTGCCTGTGTTCAAATAATTGGATTATACCCGAGACTAGCTGACTCTTCCCTGGCGCTCGCTTTTTTGCTTCCTTCACCAAGTGTCAGTCCCCCTCCCTGACTTAGAAATAAATCAATTGAAAATGAAATTACCCACAGCATTCATTTTTCACCATCTAGTAAATGAGCCTCTCTAAAGAACAGGAGATCCTCCCCTTTCGGCTCAAGCTTAATCAAATCCTGCTCTTTGGCAGAGGTGGCACAGAACCACTGTCTCCGTCTTCGTCAGGCTTCTCACCTTGACTGGATTACGAGGCAGTATCTGTTTTGTGAAACCTGCGGTGGCATGTTCGTAGAGTCCTCTGTGTGTTTCCTGAAGATCTAACTGGAAGCCTAGTTCGTGGTTTGAAATTTCTAACCACAGCAGCTTGGAGTAAAGGTACCCAACACACCGTCTTCCTGGCTAGAGACCATGGAAGTTGGCCCCTGTTGCCCTCTGAGGACAGCCACACCCGGTGGCCGCAGTTTCAGGGTTAGATCTGCTTGTCGTTCATCTTCCTTCAGGAAAGCAGCGAAATCAATTTGCACAGAGATGAAGGAGATTTCGTAATGATCTGTGGAGAACTAGGTAACAGATTTCTTCATGCAGTCAGTGATAGTTTGAAAACCCAGCTGAGAAACGATAAATTCCCGCTAACTGTCCTAATTATCCCCTGACACTCTGTTGAAACCTGACGAAATGTTGCTGAAACTTACAAATTGGGAAGATTTTAAAAGTGAATACATTATGCATAACAGAAATGTTTTTTGAAGTAAAAAGGTAAAAGCCAGCACAGAAGAGCCACGTTTATTCCCCAAGTCTCCCAAGTCTTGGAAACAGGTGGGGAACGGTGAGGTGATTTGCTAGATGAATTATAATTTTAATTGTGACCTAACTGATTGTACTCAGCATGGTCAGTAACTTAAGAAGACTGAGTCAATTCCCATGGTCATGACATTAATAGTCAAGGCCAGGACATGGTTTGTAGCATCCTTTCTCCCTGTAAACATCATGGGTAAACACACTTAACATTAAAAGTTTGAACAATGGTATAATTCATTTTTTTTATTTTAGCATGATGCATCTTTTCTCTGTTATGCTTCATAATCTTAGCATTAATGCATCCACTGTACCAACTTATGTTCATTTTTTTGCAATAGCTTACTTTAGAGCATCTGTCTTATTCCATAAAGAATAAGCCTAATTAGGAAAGTTAACTTTTCTTCCCCCACCCCATCCTTTCCTGTGTAATGCCTCTATATCTTCACAAACACAAATACTCAATCCAAATGATAAAATTAAAGTCCTACTTACAAGTGGGTGGAATCACTACACACCAATGTGGAACAAAGGTCACTTCCCTCATTTCTATTTGACGTTTAAGTTGGGGACAGTCTGATCTCTCCAAGCTGTGTCCTTCCTTTTCCTGTCTTCTTTTCAATTTCCATCCATGAGGTCACAGGATGTCTATGGTCCCTGCTCTTATCCCTCTCTCTCCTTTTCCTCCCTCCCTTCCTTCTTTTACTTTCTTCTCTTCTTCCCTGTCTTCTGCTCTTCCTCTTTTCCTCTCTCTCTCTCCCTCCCTTCCTTCCTTTTCTTTCTTTTCATGCCCCCTGAACTATTCATCCTTTCTTCCTCTTCCAAAAATTTTGGGCAAACTTGATTGACTTTCTCTTACATTTCATCCCTAGAGGCTTTGTAGACTTTGGAAGAGGGTTTATCTCTCCTCAACCCCTAACCACAGAATTTGTCGATGACTTACTATGTACGTGGGATGATTTTTACTCCTTTGCTAAATGTCCCCACATCCAGTGTTCTCTATGTGGTAACTCCTCAAGTTTAAACTGCCTGCTGTTTTATAGGACATTCAGGTGCCATTGGAGAAAGCCACAGATGGCTTTCAACAAACAACTGTTGGGCTTCAGCACTGCTTATTTTTTATAGAAAATAAAACGATTGGAAAGGTTGTATTTGCAGCTCTGTCATGGCTTGGACTTTACATAGAGGATTCTTTTTGCACTCTGAAGACCACTGAATGTGTTTACTGGTACTAAAATTATGTGGTGTCAGCATCATCAGGACTAGATAGTTAGGCAATAAATTGGATGCTTAATCTAACTATGTACTATGTTCTAGCAATGCAAAGGATTCTGAGCTAATATTCTTAATCCGTGGTGCTGCCTGTACAGTGGTGCTTTCCATACCTAAGACGCTTCCATTGCTTGACTGTTCTCAGTCCTTATACTTTCCAAGCAGCCATCCAGTCATTTTCCTTCTAATTGGTATGCACAAGCCGTCTGGAACCCCTTGAACTCTTTAATAATGACAATTATAAGCAAAAAATCAATTAAGAATGGATAACTCATTCATCTCTGTGCTCTAGAAGGATTTTAACATGCTTAAAATATTTAAAGTTATGGAGGTTTTCTATAGGAAAATTCACCTACACATAACAATCCATGTTTAATTTTAGAGGTTTCTGGATCAATCAGACCTAGGCAGCTATGAATTATTAGACTAAGCTTGCCTTATTTAGTCTCTTTCAATTTAGTACACAGGGAAAGATAGCATTTTCCCAAAGATAAAAGGAACTATGTTCTACCCATATGAGAGATTTGGTTTTTACAAAAGTCTCATTGACTCAGAGTTATTGCAGTATTTTTAAGATTCAAAATCTGACCCTGTCTATTCATATCTGTGTGGCTCTGAGTAAATGGTTTTCCCTTGTTTTCCTGTCTCTAAAACTGGAATAACATTACTCATTCCAGGTGGGAACTTTGTTGTATGTGAGATTATGAATGCATCACACTTCTTAAAGTGTTTGTCATATTATACTTTATTCCCCCAATTATTTATGGAAAAGTCATTGCATGCTAGTTTCTATTCCAGTTTTTAAGATCATGGCAACGAGTAGAAGAAACACTGGAGATCAATGAAGGTGGTTTTAGTTTGTTTTCAGTCTCTTCTTAATAGGTCGATATTTCTTAGTTTCCAAGAATCAAGGCAATGAGTCAGATGAAATGGAATGTCTAGAACTGATTTGATATTGCAAACAGAGTTACCAGACGCCATGAAAGCCTTGGGATGGATGTGGGGGTGTCCTCCCCAGATGCACGGGTTGTCTGTAAAACTGTAAAACTGTGCCCTTCCAAAGTGTGTTGGCTTTATGAGCTTACAAAATACATTCTTTTAAAACTGATTAAGAAACCCTTTCTCCCATACTCCAGTGTAGGCAAAGCATGATTTTGAGGTTCAATTTTCATTCCAGAAAGTCAATGCTTGTAGGTGGAGACTGCTTGTTTTTTTTCTGGCCACCCAGACTTGAATAATCAAACAGAACCTATAATAATTACAACACTGTTTGGTCTATGAGCCAGACATATTTCTAGGTAGCTCTTGCATCTTAAATTAACTCATTTCTATTAATCTGTTTATTGCCACTAGGCTGTGGCTTACTGGTGCTGGCATGTTACTCCTTTGGCAGTTACATGACAATTACAAGATATATATATATATAAAATCTTCCAGCCTGGTTGTATTCTGCTGTGCCATAGGTCAAAGCAGCTTTATTCATTTGCCGATAAAAGCAGCACATATACAGAAGGACATCCCACATTAAATGCTTTAACCTCTGAAGTGCAGGTACCATAATAAAGCCAGCTCATAATTCACAGGAACTCATGACAGTTTACTGTTAGGTATTTTTTCTAGCCCTTTGTCTCTTCAAAAGCGCTAAGTTTAAGTTAGAATTAAGATACATAAAGTTCTAAATTTAAGGCTTAGGATCTGAGAGTTGACACGTGTCCAGTAAAGGGTTTATCTTACGTTAGACTCACTACATTTAGATTTAGTTGGGATTAAATTTGGAATTTTCCATTTTGGCAGAGCCCTTGCTGCCCCTTCCCGTGCCTGTCAGATCCCTGTAGCTTCTGGGGACAGCTGTTGACTCCAGCCATCCTGGGCGTGACTGTCAGACAAGAGCAGTAATTGGAATATGCAGGGCTGAGCAATTTCCAGGCCTTGCTCTCTGCTACCTAGGAGAGTGCTCCCCCACCTCCCTCCTCCCCTACTGCAGCAGTCCCCACTGCCACCTCCTTAGTAGCCTACCCGCGAGAACATTTGTTAGGCAAACAATCTGCCATCTGTTGTACAGCCGAGGCTTCCAGAACATAACAGGAAACAGGTGTGGCGTCAAAGCAACTCTGTGAGTAGACAACACTGAGTGGTTGGAAAACAGACCTGGGAAAATAATGTTTTACGCTCCAATCCTTTTTCATCCTTGCCCCCCCCCCATGCCTAGACCCACAACACCATGTCTTATCAACAGCTAGACCCTAGTAACCAGTTTAGGCTCTAGGTTTATGCCAGTTCCTTTACAGAAGGACACATGAGTTACAGGCAGATAGAAATAAGTTCTGTGGCATGAACACATTCTTGGGAATGCAGTGAGTGACTATTTGTATTCATGCCACAACCCCTCAATAGTTTATCGTTCACCATGCTCCTGCATCCATGTTTTACTTGCTGCTGTGCACAGGAATCAGGTTTCAAAAATAACATGTCAAGATTCAGACCTTGCCCTTCCCTTGCTAGATGTGAACATAAGTTGCTTGACTTCCCTTCGGTTCCCTCATCTGCACAAGGAAGATGATAACAGTGCCTGATTCTAGAGTTTTTACAAGGATCATAAAACTCAAGGACGTTTAGAACTTAACGTGGTAATTAGCATATGGTATACCTTAAGAAATCATTTTGTCATTTGACTGTGAGCATAATTGGCATTATTATTCCTGATGTTATATGAAGTATGTATGGTACTAGGGCATTTACCTATCGTATTTTATTTTTGAGACAGGGCCGTGGGTAGTCAAGGGAAATCTCAAGCTTGCTTTATAGTCAAAGATAGCAATGAACTCCTCCCCCTCTTGCTCTACCTCCCCAGTGCTACCATTATGGACGGATGCCCTCATGTCCCACTTATGTAGTGTTCTGGATGAAACACAGAACTCCATGCATGCTAGATGAGCACCTTGCCCCCTAAGATACTTCCCGGCTCTTACTCTTCTTTAACCATTTAAGAGTGGGCCAACTGAGATTCAAAGGGAACCATGATTTGCTCATTAAGTAGGCTCTCACTGATAGCTCACCCAAGGAAAAGCTGATGAAATCCAGTTGACTTTCCCAGGGTGGTTTCAGTATCTCCAGCCTCAACGGCATGTGGCTGGGAAGCTCAGCTCCCAGAAACAATGTTTAAGTGGTGACATTTACCTTCTGTTGGCAGAGGATGGTGGAACCTGAATGTGTTCTTTAATGAGAAGACATGTCTTCTAGGAGCTTTGTAACGGCAGAAGATAGAAGGAAAAGCGATTGGACGTGTCACAAATTTCTGTATTCTCAGGCTAAAAACTCAACTGTAAATTTTTTTAACCATGTTCATTGTCACATTTATTTTTCCAAGAATATTCATATCACCTCTTTAATATATTCACAAATAACTAGCTTTATATTTAAGAAATTATGAAGTATCTGCATGAGTCTGCGATGAACACTTCCAAGCCTTATTGAGGATTTGTTTCATTGGTTAGTGTTATTAGACCCAGCTGAGGAAGCTGGATAACTCTCAGTTCTCTGTTTAGTCTGCAGTGCTATGGGGCGGGTGGAACCTGAAGAGAAAATCAGAAACAGGAAATGAAAAGCACGTGGTGTGGACTTGAGTAGCTAAAGCATTTCCTGCTCTGTCAGAAAACATTCTCCCCCAGGGAAGTTGTTATGTAAGAAAAGGGGAAGATAAGGTCCTGAGGGAAACATTAGCACCAGGGCCCATGGCTGTTTTCAGTGCTCCACAGACTAATGTTTCATTATCAAGAGGGACCCTTTGGCATCATTAAGTCCAATCTTTGAAAAGGTAGACCATTGGCTAGGCTGTTGGCAAGGGCTGGCTGCTGGTCATCAGGTCATCTGGTCAACCCAGAAATGTTGCCAGTCCTGTCATCCTCATCTTTTGGTTGCCACTATCATAACGTGGGGACAGGAGATTGTACATGCTCTCTTTCCACTGCTTATTCACAACTGTGGTGTAGGTGACCATTGCCTCCCCTTTCTTTGTCACACTTATGCTGAGCCTCCTAAGAAAGCATAGGAGTCGAAGAAGTCAGAAAGCCGAAAGTCCTCCTTGTTACTTAGTTTCTCTGGATCTGTGGACTGTACCCTGATTATCCTCTACTTGACAGCTCATGTTCACTTACAAGTGAGTACCTAGCATGTTTGTCTTTCAGGGTCTGGGTTACTCAGGATGACCTTTTCTAGTTTCAGCTATTTGCGCTCAAATATAATGATGTCATTGTTTTTAACAGCAGAGTAAACTCCACGGTGTAAATGCACCACATTTTCTTTACCCATTCTTTAGCTGGGGGAAATCCAGGTCGTTTCCAGCTACTGGCTATTGTGAATAAAACTACAGTGAGCATGGTTGAGCAAGTGTCCTTGGGGGAGGATGGAGCATCCTATGGGTATATGCCCAAGAACAGTATAGCTGAGAGTTTTCTGAGGAACCATCTTACTGACTTCCATAGAGCCTGTATAAGTTTGTCCCACCAGCAATGGAGGATTATTCCTCTTGCTCCACATCCTCATCAGCATGAGCTGTGAATTATATTTTTTCATTTTAGCCATTCTGACATGTGTAAGATGGAATTTCAAAGTAGTTTTGATTTGTATTTTCCTGATGGCCAAGGATGTTGAACATTTCTTTAAATCTTTCTCAGCCATTTTAAATTGGACTATTTGGTTTGTTGATATTTCTTAAGTTCTTTATATATTTTGAATATTAACCCTCTGTCAGTTGTGGAGTTGGTGAAAATCTTTTCCCATTTTGTAGGCTGCTCTTTTGTCCTATTGATGGTGTCCTTTGCCTGGCAGAAGCTTTTCAGTTTCACGAGGTCCCATTTATTAATTGTTGTCCTTGATGCCTGAGCTGTCGGTGTTCTGTTCAGGAAGCTGTCTCCTGTACCAATGCATTTGACCCATCTATGTGGGTCAGTGTGTCTGGTTTTATGTCAAGGTCTTTGATCCACTTGGACTTGGTTTTGTGCAGGGTTGTAGATATGGATCAATTTGCATTCTTTTACATGTTTGCCATTCAGTTAGACCAGCAACATTTATTGAAGATGATTTTTTTTCTGTTGTGTATTTATGGCTCCTTTATCAAAAATCAAATGTCCATAGGTGTGTGGTTTTATGTCTGGGTCTTCGATTTGGATGCATGGATCTTCCTGGGAAGGGGAAATAGAATAGGTTTTTTTTTGGGTCGACTGTAGGTGGGTAGATTTGAGGAGAGGAGGGATCAGTTGTGGAGTTGGAGGAATGGAGAGAGTACTGGGAGAGATGATCAGAATTGGAGGGGCATTTGGGTGGCAATGTAGAAACCTAGTGCTGTAGAAACTCCCTGGAATATACAAGGGTAACCCTAGTGAAGTCTCCTAATAATGGGGCATACAGAGCCCAAACTGGCCATTTTCTCTAACCAGGCAAGGCTCTTAGCAGTGGGACTGGGGCATCAGCCCAACCACAAAACGTTTGACCTACAATCTGTCCTGCTTGCAAGAGATGCTAGGGCAATGGGGGCACAGAACTTGTGGGAGTGGCCAGTCCATGACTGGTTCAACTCAAGGCCCTTTCATGAGAGGAACCCCATGCCTGACAGTGCCTGGGTGGCAGAGAACCAGAGGAAGGATATCCCAGAGACCCAGTTAAGAACCAAACATGACTGGCAAAAAAAAAATCAATGAAATGATTCCTAATGATATTCTGCTATATTCATAGGTTGGGGCCTAGGTCAATTGTTATTAGCAGTGTGTCATCCAACAACCAATAGGAGCAGATGCAAAGACCCATAGCCAAATCCTAGGCAGAGCTAGGGGAACCCTGCAGAAAAGGGGGAGGAAAGATCAGAGGAGCCAGTGGCATAGAGGTCACCAGGAGAACATGGCACACAGAATCAACTAAGCAGGGCTCATAGGGGCTCACAGAGACAGAAGCGACAAACACAGACCTTTTACGGATGAGCACCATGTCTTCTGCATGTACCTTATGGCTGTGTATCTTGGTGTTCTTGTGGGACTCCCAACAATAACTTCCAGCAGTGGCATTCGGGGTGTCTCTGACTCTTTGCTTGTGCTCGGGGTCTCTTTCCTCCTACTGGGTTGCCCTGTCCAGTCTTGATATGAGAGTTGGTGTCTAGACTTACTGCAACTTTTTGGGCCATGTGTGGTGGATATTCCTGGGATGCCTGCTCTTTTTTTTGGGAAGAGAAGTGGAAGAGTAGAGGGAAGGAAAACTGTGGTTGGGATATAATATATGAAAGAAGAGTAAAGGAAAAAAAAAGAAACAGAAGCACACCACACACACAAACAGTAGGAAGCAATATCCTCTCTGGCAGTAGTTCTTGATCTTCCTAATGCTGCAACTCTTTAATACAGCTCCTCATGTTGTGGTAACCCTAAACTATAAAATTATTTTTGCTGCTACATAACAACTGTAATTTTATAGCATTATGAATCATAATGTAAATAATTTAGGAGACAGAAGTTTGCCAAAGGAGTTCCCGGTCACAGGTTGAGAACCACTATCTGACTGGAAAATTCATTTGTATTTAAAAGGAATTAAGTTTGAGAATGAAGAATTTTTCAGCTCCTGTATGGGAATTGATTATTTGGCTCAATTTCTGTGAAAAGTGCTTCGAGGCAGACCCTGAAAGTCCTCATGGTGTGTTGATATTTGTTCCCCTCTAAAAAGCAATAGCAGGGAAATGGCTTGGTGCAATGTGGACGACCCTTCTCCACAGATCTGTTTCAGCTGAGCCACAACTCAATTTTAGCACTAGTATGTCTCCAAATTTGGTGCTCCTATTCATTTGAGATGCTCAAATGTGAAAGAGATTCTTAAAGAAACAATGCCAGGAAGATGGAATATAACCCAGGGCAAATCAGGGCAAATGTGTGCCTTTTGCTTCAGTTGCATTTTCTTCCCCCCTCATTTTCCCTTCCTTACATCTATCAGGAGTCTGTCAACTGCAAGTAACAGAAAACCCAAACTCGCTAAATAAATGGAATTTATTTATTTAATTAAAGAGTCCAAGGAACTCAGATGTGTCTTGATCAAAGGAGCTCCGGACTCAGCATCTTCTTTTCTGCTTTTGTATTCATCTTTCCCTGCAAAAGGACAGACTTGGCATGCAGTTGGTATTAATGAGTTGGGTATTTTCAGGCCATTGAAGAAATACCCTCCGGAGATGATTGTGGGACCCCTGACACCTTTCAATCCTTTCCCCCCTTGTTCATAAAGTTAGCAGCTTTGAGTCCTTGAGTCCTACACACCTGAGACCCCTGTGCAAAAGATTCAGCTGCTCAGGGACTGAAACCTCAGGAAGAGTGAGCTCTGATGAACCTTTATTTCATTTAAGTTCCTTATATCAAGTGTTTCTGAAATAGAAAATTGATGACCACAGCTACTGCTATATCTGTCTTCTTAAGATAGAATACAAATCAGGTGAAATTTTAAGGAAGCAGTAATTCGAAGTTAAATATAAAATCCCATTTGCTAAAGGTTTGCTGCAAAATCTGATAGAACCTAGGTATCTATTGAGATCACTTATGTCGTAGAACACATAAGATCATGGAGTAAATTATTGGATAAAACCTCTTTCTACCTTGAGAAATTCTTAGGATCTTTTAAACTACATTTGGAAATGTTACAAATATGTACGATTTTGAATTTCAACCTGAATTGAAATGCAGAAAGGCTGATTGTGTATATATGTAGAGGTTATAGGACAACCTTGGTTGCTATTCTTCAAGTTTTGTCTACCTTGCTTCGTGATGCAAGATCTGTCAATGGCCTGGAAATTTCCAAGTAGGCTAGACTTGCTGGCTACCAAATCCGAGGCATCCACCTGTCTCCATCTCCCCAACACCAGGCATACAAACATGAAGTAGCATGCTTTGCTGTTTTTACGATAGTTCTGGGGCTGTAACTTATATCCTCATGTTTATTCAGCACGGACTTGACTAAGATGCCTCCCCAGCTCAAGACTCTGATTTTCTATTTGCAAAATCTGAAAGTACTATAAATATCCTCCTCCTCTCACTGAGTATTAGCTCGGACGATATAAATACCCTAGTGCTGCATAACCTGGTGTTTCCTATACATCGTTATATCAAACAAATACGGCCTTACTCCATGAGCTGATAGTCGGCCCATATCTGCTTACCTTCAGGGCTACCTACAGTAGCTTATCTTCAAGTCTGAACTAATGGAACTATTATTTCTGGGAAATGCGACTCGAAAAAGTAATTAATAAGCCCTATTCAAACCCAGACCCCTTTAACTTTACTATATGTTTTTAAACTTTTATAAAGGATTATTTCTTATAACCCTTTGTTCTTGATTCATGTCCAAAGCTCCATAAGAGCAGTCTTAAAGAATGATTTAATAATTGAGCTGTCTTTCTGCTATGCTAGGAAGCTGCTAGCTCACCTCCATGGTATGTGTGAAGTCACCGTGATCAATTAAATCCCCTCCATTGTTTTCCTCCAAGTGACCATTGGTAACACCCGCTTGGGTCTCTGATCACACCACTCCATCTGCTTTCTGCTGGTGTAGATTACTACTAATTATCACTTCACAGAGTATTAGCCAAGAGTTAGCATGCTGCAATAATGGGATGGAGCCACAAAGACAAAATGTTCTAATTAGGGAGGAAAGTTGAGGGGTAAGCAGTTTTAGAGTGGGCTGAGGCCTCCCCACATTCTTGCATGTAATTTGAAACACTGAGAGCTTATTTAACATACTTCCTCTAAATGTATTATAAGACCTGACATTTATCATTTATTCCTTTAAATGCAGATTTCAATTAACTATGAAAATTCCACAGGGAATTGCAATCTATTGTAGTTCTCTCTCTCTCTCTCTCTCTCTCTCTCTCTCTCTCTCTCTCTCTCTCTCTCTCTCTTTCTCTCTCTCTCTGTCTCTGTGTATGTGTATCTGTGTGTATATATATATATATGTATCTGTGTGTGTGTGTTTGTGTGTATATATATATGTGCGTGTGTATATCTCTCTCTTCTCTCTCTCTCACACACACATACACACACACACACACACACACACACACACAGAGGCACCCATGTACATGTTTCCTAATAGCAGATAGACAGGGAAGCTTTTATTCTTTTCCTTCTGGTTCCAAAGATGGCCTTGTTCATCAGAGATATGTGGAAAACACAGAAAAACAATTCAGAAAATTGAAAAATTACCTGTTTATTTATTTTCAGATGACATTTAGAAAATTACCACCCAAACCGAAAAAAAAAAGAAAAGAAAAAGAAAGCCTTTATAAAAAGTAAGAGTCTCCAGTTGCTTCTCACAAAAGGTTAAAAGAGGCTCTGTGTTATGAAATAAACCTGTGCTAAGTATGGCTTTCTTCCTCTTCCACATCCACACCCACCCTTCCACACTGTCTCTCTCAGAGGCAAACTAGTTTTCTATGAGGGAAAAAGCCCATTCATGGCAAGCTGCTGCTGCGATCTGTCTGTCTCTGGTATTTTGTGAGGAGGATGCTATTTGGTACATGGGACATTAAACACAATTGTTGGAAACAAAGTGTGTGAAAACTACTAGGGGCTGGGAGGCAAGCATGACAGTCAAAAGCACCAAGTCTCCAGGTAGGATGCTCTGTGCACACGTATTTGGTGAAGATCCACTTGTCTGACTGAATGAACAAAAGCAAGTTTTGCTATGATAGATTTATTGACTTTGAAATAAAGTTAGTTGTTCAATAAACTAGAAGGCTGTTTTTACTTGTTTGTTTTGAGACCGGTCCTCATTGTTATTTAGAACCCACGGCAGTGGTCCTGCTTCAGCTTTAGAAAAAGATATCATCTGTTGACTGAGGTTTTTGTCCTACCTGGTCCCTCCCATGTTGGGCGCCATTTATTGACAGGGGTTTTTCTGTCCTGCCCAGTTCTGGCAGTCATTAATTCCCAAAGAATCACACAGAGGTCTATATTAGTTGTAAAATGACTGGCTCATTATCTCAGGCTTCTTATTAACTCTTATAACTTATATTAGCCCATAATTCTTGTCTGAATTAGCCATGTGGCTTGGTACCTTTTTTGGTGAGACAGTCACATCTTGCTTCTTCTAAGTCTAGGTCACAACTGCAGAATGAAATTCCTTCTTCCCATAATTCTCGTTGCCACACCTCTACTTCCTGCCTGGTTGCCATTGCCCCTCCTATACTTCCTGCCTGACTACTGGCCAATCAGCATTTTATTAAAAATAATACAAGTGACAGGATAAAAGACTGTTNACACACACACACACACACACACACACACACAGAGGCACCCATGTACATGTTTCCTAATAGCAGATAGACAGGGAAGCTTTTATTCTTTTCCTTCTGGTTCCAAAGATGGCCTTGTTCATCAGAGATATGTGGAAAACACAGAAAAACAATTCAGAAAATTGAAAAATTACCTGTTTATTTATTTTCAGATGACATTTAGAAAATTACCACCCAAACCGAAAAAAAAAAGAAAAGAAAAAGAAAGCCTTTATAAAAAGTAAGAGTCTCCAGTTGCTTCTCACAAAAGGTTAAAAGAGGCTCTGTGTTATGAAATAAACCTGTGCTAAGTATGGCTTTCTTCCTCTTCCACATCCACACCCACCCTTCCACACTGTCTCTCTCAGAGGCAAACTAGTTTTCTATGAGGGAAAAAGCCCATTCATGGCAAGCTGCTGCTGCGATCTGTCTGTCTCTGGTATTTTGTGAGGAGGATGCTATTTGGTACATGGGACATTAAACACAATTGTTGGAAACAAAGTGTGTGAAAACTACTAGGGGCTGGGAGGCAAGCATGACAGTCAAAAGCACCAAGTCTCCAGGTAGGATGCTCTGTGCACACGTATTTGGTGAAGATCCACTTGTCTGACTGAATGAACAAAAGCAAGTTTTGCTATGATAGATTTATTGACTTTGAAATAAAGTTAGTTGTTCAATAAACTAGAAGGCTGTTTTTACTTGTTTGTTTTGAGACCGGTCCTCATTGTTATTTAGAACCCACGGCAGTGGTCCTGCTTCAGCTTTAGAAAAAGATATCATCTGTTGACTGAGGTTTTTGTCCTACCTGGTCCCTCCCATGTTGGGCGCCATTTATTGACAGGGGTTTTTCTGTCCTGCCCAGTTCTGGCAGTCATTAATTCCCAAAGAATCACACAGAGGTCTATATTAGTTGTAAAATGACTGGCTCATTATCTCAGGCTTCTTATTAACTCTTATAACTTATATTAGCCCATAATTCTTGTCTGAATTAGCCATGTGGCTTGGTACCTTTTTTGGTGAGACAGTCACATCTTGCTTCTTCTAAGTCTAGGTCACAACTGCAGAATGAAATTCCTTCTTCCCATAATTCTCGTTGCCACACCTCTACTTCCTGCCTGGTTGCCATTGCCCCTCCTATACTTCCTGCCTGACTACTGGCCAATCAGCATTTTATTAAAAATAATACAAGTGACAGGATAAAAGACTGTTGTCCCACAGCAATCATCTTTCAGCATTTCAGATCCCAACAGGCCCATGCCATGTTCTTAATGATTTCCTGGAAACTGGAGATTCCAGTTGCCCACACTATATGATGTCCCTTAGACTTGAAGCAAAGAGACTGGATCTAGAATACAAAAGTCTGTTTTTGCTAAAAGGAAGACATTGAATGGCAGAGAAAAATCATTCATTAACTGTTTTCTTTCATTTTCAAGTATGTTCATTTTTCTAGCTACCAAGAAACTCCTCAAAGTCTGGACCCAGGCAAGACCCCTCCCCATTGCATCCAACTAAAATTTCTTAAAATAGAAGAGATTTAAATAGGCTTATGACATTCATTTACATTTATCAACTTTAAATTATATATATTGACAGGCTAGGAAGGAGAATGTCTTTCCAAGTTGCATCTCACATAGCCCCTTGTCCTTTGCTTTTAGAATGTTCACCCTGTTCTCTTCCAAAGTGGGGTCTGACCAACACATTCCATTTTGCCATTTTGAAATGACAACCTTCCCACATAAGCAAATCTGAGGCTTCCTTTTCTCCCAAGGTCCTTTGTTTGGAATCTTCCTCTACCTGTGCAGTCACTTGATAGAAATTCTTCTTCTGGCCTGGGGCAGTGGCTTGGAATATCAAGCACTTGCTACACAAGCTTGAGGACCCAAGGATGAACCTCCAGATGCCCTGTAAAGCGAATTGGTAGCCTGCCTGTCTATCACTGCATGTCCTTGTGGTGTGATGGGAGATGGAGGAAGGAGGTTCTCCAGAAGTTTTTAGGCTTCAGGGTTCTCAGCAGCCAGCAACAAACAGACCTTATCTCCAATAAAGGTGGAAAGTAAAAGAGCTGACACCTGATGTTCTCTGACCTCCACATGCAAAGATGACAGACATTGCATGCACGGGCATTATACATACTTATGCACATACAAATTAATCTTCCCCAGTAGACCGTGTGTATTTAGTCTGCTTATCAGAGGGTATCAGGGACATTGAGTATGCTACAAAACAAAACATAAAAGCACCCAGTTAGTTAACTTATACACACACACACACACACACACACACACATCTGGCTGGCTGGCTGAGTTGAATTTTGGGGGACTATGATATTATTATGATATTTAGATTAGGTTTATTTTTTAAATCACATTTTCATATTTTTGCTTTATTTGATCATGTTATACATGAATCAACAAAGGATTTTTTCAAAGCTTAAGGGATTAAAAATATTAAAGGAGAGATAGGTAGGAGAGTAATTCATGAAGCTTCTTAAATTTTTAAACCTACTTTTAAAAGGTAAAGTCAGATATGTTCTCAAGCTGTTTCTGCATTTTTAACGAAGATAACTCTGGAATATTCAGCCTGGAGGGTAGCCTGCAGGATCTCTTATTAGGGACCTGAGGCCAGCTGCTAAATTCTTATTCTCTGTCCTTTCCAGATATCTGGGAGTCAGAACCTCACAGGCTTTACTTGAAAAACGTATATGCATTCCTCTAAACCTCCCAAATGTGTGAAATAATTACCCAGGAGACAAAAGAGGGGACCCCCACAGCCAATGCCCACTCCGGGATCTCCATGAGGCATTGTTCTGTGCTGGCCAGATTATGACTTGTCTCCCTTTCAAAATATTTTAAGTTGCATTATTAAATTGCACCATAAGGTGTCTTTGTGTTTTTTGAAAAAAAAAATAGAACTTGAGATGGGCCAGACATGCCTAGCACCCCCAACTTTGGCGTTTTCCTTGAAACATTCCTATACTTTGAAGAATATAAGTAGGCCACGGAGAGAAATGCCTGATGTGAATTTCTTCTAATAGCCCCAAACTCTTCTTTCAAATGATCACAAAAGCAACTCAGCATTTTTAGAGCCAGATTGATGAAACAAAAAAAATTGCATATTAAGCTTTCCTGATTAATTAAAGGAAGTGAGGAAAGAGCCATCCTAGCTCAGTTTTTGAAAACAATGCTTGGAGATATGCTGGCAGATAAAGCTGGGTTCTGTTGCCCGTGGATGCCGTCTCCATTTGCGGTCCGGATTGTTGCTCACCAGAAAATGTTAAAACAGCTAATTACTGGGGGAGGGCCTCAGAAGGCAGAAGAGTTGGAAAATATGGATTGTGATTCCAAGTTACACTTGGAAAACCATTCGAGAAAACCCTCCAGGGATCATTTTTTTCTGCTGTTCCATGAAACAAGCACTATGATCCAATACATCATCTCTGGCTCCGATTCTTCACCTTCTTCGTGGCTGAGGTTATTTTCACCAGGTGAGTGATGATCCAGGTCACCGCGACGAGAAGCAGCAGCCAGAAAGAAACTCTTATAGAGGTTCAGAAAAACAGTATCTCCTGGTCTCTGAGGGAGATCTAGCCACTGCCCTCTGGGTAGAGAGTCTGGAGAAGGTGCTACTGGAATTGCGAACCTCCCTTGGACAGCCAGTGTTTCTTTAAAATCATCCTTTCGTACATAAGGTGTTCAAAAATTTGAATGTGACAATTGATTCTTCCTGGGAATTTCCTAGTTACCTCAGTTCCCTCTACCCCAGCCCTCCTCTCTCTCTCTCTCTCTCTCTCTCT
>LOEQ01004980.1:297621-315711 GCA_001685075.1 Bramus lutescens | reverse complement strand
AAGAAAGAAAGAAAGAAAGAAAGAAAGAAAGAAAGAAAGAAAGAAAGAAAGAAAGAAACCATAATCTCATCTACTGCAGTCCACAGTACTTCATGATTTGTAGTTAAAGTCACCAATGACTGCAGCTGAGAGCAGCTGCCTCCGTGAGACAACCTAGAAAGACGTAGGAACTGGTCAGGATATAAAAGGCCCAACTTCTGTAAATACTTGCAGTGTTTCTGTTGCTCAGTTCTGGTGTGTTGGATGAGCATGAGATACTTCACAAGGGTCTCAAGAGTATCCTCTTCATTGCCCACATCCTCTTTCCTTTCCTTTTTTTTTTTGATGTCCTAAAGTATCTTTTTCCACTCTCTCTACTTTTACATTTTTTTCTTATTCTTTCTCTCTTCTCCACTCTCCTTTCTTCTCTTATTAACTGATCTTTTAATTCTGTCCTTTCTTCTGCATCCTACCTTTAAATGTTTCCAGCATCCCCTGTGCCCCTGTGTTGTACAAGGCTTATCCTGCAAGCACGGAAGCAGGGGTACATTCAGGCATGGTTTCTGAAAAACAGAGCACCAGTGATCTTAAAATGATGGATTTTTAGTGTCCCCCACACACACAGATTTTGCCACCTATGTTGTTGTTTTCATAAAGGTCATGAGTTCTTATACAGCACTCAAATCTAAGACAAATGGAGTGGGTTGCACAGATTTCTGTCTCCTTGCAGATGTGGGCAAAGTAGGAGTCGAGGAAAAATCCAAACTCCTCCAAGCAGGAGGCATAGGGACCAAAGTTTGTACCTCTGAAAGTCATCTGCTGCTCTCTGTCCAAGAGGACCCAGGCTACTGTATCTCTCCACTTGCCTCTTCTTGTCACATCATTCCTCACAGGCTCCAGAAGCAAGGCGCCAACTTTCCTGCAAGCTCCAGTCTTTTCTTCAGACACCCATGACCGTGACAGTATTTCCCAAGAGGCCTGCAGATCAGCTCCACCATCCTGCTTGGGGCCTCCTGGCGTGGTTTCTTGTGCAATATGTGTTCTACCTAAAAATACCTCTCCAACATTGCTGTGCTCCCAGCTATCCCACTTCTGAGCTTTTCTTAGATATCAGTTCTCCCAGCAACCCATTTGATTTATTCTTTCTCAATTGATAGATGAAGAAGAGAGAAATCAGGAAGCAAGCTCGACTTCCTCTCCACTGGTCCAGTTCCATTTGGTAATAAAAGAATTTGAAATATTTCAAGTTAGTTTCAAATATCAATTTTATTATAAATTCCATTTTGGTCATGGGAATTCTGCAGGCTGGAAGTTGGATTTAATTTGTCCTCTATAAGGATTACCTATTAAGGATCCCATCAGGCACTGGCTTCTTAGGAACATAAAGTCAGGCAGGTGACCAAGTGATCCTCACTTGTGTTGAGAGTGGGAGGAAATTGTTGAAGGGAGAGTATGCTAACACAACATTTTTGTCTGTGTAACACTATGAAGATGTTGTGTTCTCTAGCTATAAGAAACACAACTCAGCAAGAGACAAAATAATTTAAGTTCAACACACAGTTTAAAAAGGCTCTCATCTCTTAAATAATAGTCTCTTGAGGTAAATGCATAAAGAGAACTGGGAGTTATTTATGTAGACTTTCCAGATTTAGTATATGCTTACATATGTTCTCACAGACATGTATGTGATGCATGTTAGCTATATTTCTCTAATACATAGTCACATATAGCTGTCTGTCAACACAGCTCAGACTTGCCCTTGTTCTGCTAAACAACTTAAAACAAATCTAGATTATGTTTTAATAAAAATCCATACATGGCTTTTTAATAAACAATAAGCACTGCTTTGCTAACTCCAATTTATTTGCCTTAAAACGCTCTAATAATTAGATACATTCTATGATTTGAAATAAAAACTATAGAAAACCATCATTTTTTAACAGTGAGCATAATTTTCCCTTGAATAAGCTTTTGCTATGATGATTTTTAGCCTAATTTTAATCTGATTTATGGAACTGATATTGAATTCCTTCAAATTCATGGTTTAGTGGGTGTCATGCAAAATTTAAGGTGCTTAACCTGCTGGTTTGTTTTAACATTTGTGGCATTCTATTGATCTGTATAATTTATTCATATATTTATATACATCTATACATATATATGTATACATACAATGTCTGAAACTAGCAACACTAATTATACAACTTATTTTTTTCTTATAGTATCTGAAAATAAAAATTTATGGGCAATATCATGAAATTAGTTTTATAAGCTCCTGACTTAAGAACTACCAAAAATTGTAGTACTGACTGAGAATGGATAGATAGAGATGGGTGACTTCCCTTGTTAATTCCAAAATAATCGGTATTTGAAGATTTTTTTATCTTGGATAATTATTTTTGTAGGATTGTTGGGGGCATAGTTTGAATAATTTGTTTGTAAGTTTGGGAGGGTTGTTTATGCTGATGAAAGCCCTCTTAAGTAACTAGCCTTCTAGGTAAAAAATTATAGACCCTTAGATTATTATACATTCTGAAAACGTCTTAACTATCTCATGTTATGGAGGAATGGATGTGGAAGTACTCTATCATATATATACAATTATCATATATAAAAATATATCATATATAGGTTTTATATAAAAAGTATGGACTAATGGGTGGTGAGTACTAGCCAATAAGCCTATTGTTCAGGAAGCATAAAGTATGAGAGTCCCTAGCAAGTTATGAACTACACCCAAATTACAAATTCTCTTTTTCATACCTCTATATACAGGAAGTCTCTAGGTTCTAAAACAGCTTTTGAATTGTGTACTGTGGTGGTTTGAATGAAAATATTTCCCATAGGTTCTGATGTTTGATTACTTGGTCCCCATTTGGTGACACTATTTGGATAGGTTTAGGAAGTAAGAGCTTCCTGGAAGCAATATATCACTGGGGTAAGCTTTGAGAGTTTAAAGACTCATGCTGTTTCTAGTTCACTCTCTCCTCAATCTTCTAACCCCCACACCTGCCTGCTGCTGGGCCTCACTAACGTGATGGTGATGGAGGCCCCTCCCTCTGGACCCAGAAGGCCATACAAACCCTCCGTAAGGTTTTGTATGTTTGTGGTGTTTATCACAGCAGAAAAAAATAACTAGCGTAAGCATGCAGACTACTAGTAGAGAAGTTGACCAAATAAAGTTATTAGAGATGAAAAAAAAACCCAAATGATTATGGGTCATCTAACAAGTAGTTTGCTTTCTCTTTANAAGCACTGCATGTAGATTCTGGGTGATAAATGAATCAGCCGTCTTAGTTGCTTGACCACGGCATTTCCCTTTTTAACCAGCTATGTTCCTGCAGTATGGAAACAGCTTCACTGGGGGTTTTGCCGTCAGACAACAAGGTATTAGGATGAAAAATGTGACTTCTTAGTGACATGCATCTATTTAGCAATTCTCACTTAATATTTAAATTGTGTTCTTTCTTTTGACTGCTCCTGTCCCCTTGGTAACTTCATTCATTTATTTATTCACTAAATACTTAAAAATTAAACCACCCTGCCAATTTGTAGTTCATGATTATGAAAAGAGAAATGTTAGAGTCATATAGAGCTATCCTTAAATCTGGAATTTGATCGTTTATTTACAAAAGAAGGCTTTGTAGAATGAGCTCTTTTCTCTGAACCTCAGTTACTTAAATTTTAGAAATAGATCATAAATATGAACATTTGTGATGTGAAACTTGAATACTTGAAACATGGTATGTGCTCAACGAAGGTCATTCCCTCTCATCTCTACCTTAAAAATAACATACGAATATTAAAATTATCGTCAGTACACCACAACCACCAATGCCCAGTTCCCATCGCTTTTCATCCCTGGTGTGATTATAAGTATACGATACAAAAAAAGCTAACTTAGGAAACTAACTGTACTAATATTTAACCCTAGACTTCAGGCTTGAAGTTAGAACTTGCAGGTGTCGTGAGATTTTGGGGTCAAATTTAAAACAAGGATTCATCACTAACTGCCTTGTCTTTCTTGTTATCCTTGGTTTATTCCATAGACGTGGTGGACAGTGCTGGGTTCTGTGCAGAGTACTATTGTAGTGCGTGCTAGTGAGAAAATTGGGTAGATCACCTTGTTCTACAGTTATGTCCCATACAAATGTGAAAACTTGCTTGTAACAAGCCTGTTGGGTTTGACAGTTAAATAGATATAGAAAGTGAAATAAAATTCTACTGCAAAAAATAAAAATAAAAAATTCACAATTTCTCATCAGTTTCCTTTCAAGGTTAGAGAAATGTTCACATTTAAATATTTCTGAACATTGGAGATTTAAAAAGGCAATAATAGCATAATAATAACCATTTATCTCTCCCAGCATACCCTCTAATCATATGAAAGCTTGTATTTCCCTTCCATGACTTTCTGCTTATCACAATTTTGATTGATGCCCAGATTTAGCTAAAATAAGTTAAGGTGGTTTTAAAAAATATACAGTATGCCTCCTTTAACACTAACTAAACTTGGAAGAAGCAAAATTATGAGAATGGACAACATCAGATTCCCTCTCAGTTTCGGCTGTAACTGATAGCATTTTTTTTATCAAAAAACGAAGGCTGACGACTCCATTTCACATTTTAATATTCCTTATAAATTACTTCGCCATATGGGTTGGTTTTTAGAAAGATGTGAGCAATAATGCCTCTTTGGCTATGGATGTGGCCAGTACTACTGAATTCAATGTTTTGGTTCAGGGAGTCTTCTATTTGAACATCTCCATAATGTCAATTTTTTAAATCAAATGAATTCATTCATTTTATAGACTGATTCTGCTGTGTTGACAAGGGTCACATAAGAGGCTCTCAGTACATTTGTTATATACCAGGCTCTTTGCTAGGACTGGAGAATTTTTAAAAAGCAAGACAGACGAGAGAGAGAGAGAGAGAGAGAGAGAGAGAGAGAGGAGACTGCTATCTAGCCTTTCACCAGAATTCACCAGAAAGCTCATAGGCTATAGCACACATTTAAAACAGAGCACAGGAAACGGGAGCTTTAATAGAAGGCTGTGAGAACATGGAAAGAGTGCTGCTTAAATCTGAAAAATGTGAGTGTCTGATGTGCAGTAATATCTAATAAGAAGAAGCTGAATCATTGTTCGGCACACAAGTCTATCATACTTACATACTCTCTTACTTATGGGCATTTCTGTCATAAGAAACTGCATCCTCTTTCAATAATATCTATCAGTTCTACTATAAATCAGCTGAGCGATAAACTTGAAATTGAACTGTAACAGCTAGAATGTTCCAATGCCTTTGAATCTCCCATTTCAAAGAGTGGATTTAATCTACCCAGCAGTTGAATATTGGGAAACCCATTGGGCATCCATCAAATTCTTGATCAGCCTTCATGCCTCATCATTGCCACTTACACACGTTTTGACTTTTGTGTAGTAAATGTACCAAAAATCATTTTGGAATCTCAACGATAGTCCCTTTGAACATACTGTTGCTGAGTGAGTTTAATCCAGTCCTTGCTGTGCAAGCTGTCAGGGTAATTTGACTTTTTAAGACTTTCATTTGGTTCTGAAAAAGTTAATAATTGATCCAGCCCTCTTCTTATCCCATAAAAACCTGAGTGGCTATAGGGATATGTGACGTATAATAGATAGGCAAAATAATTTTTAAAACTAGACCAAGGCCAATGTCAGCAAAAATAGAAGGTTAAATTGGAAACTGCAAGAAAGAAAAGTGCAGATATTGACACCTAAAGAAAAAAGGAAACTGGGAAAACACAATAATTATTGTGTGGGAGATGGGAACAAATATTTCCTCGCCCCAAACAGAACATCAGTGACAAACAAAAGGATGCTTCCATCCAACTCCATTTGCTTTTTTGGGCTTACTGACAGAAACAAGGAATACCCACCAAACAGCTGTAACCACCACCGCCAACATCGTTGAAAATCTCTCAAAAGCTACTACTAACTGCCCTCTGTCAACCTTCAACTTCCTGGATGTGCTGGAACCTCTTGAAACCATGAGCATCTGAGGCAAAATTACATACAGCTGGAAGAAGGGATCTGGAGGGAAGGAATGGGTGGAATCTCAGATGAGAGGCTAACACTCAAACTCAGCCCTTTCCTGAGGGTTCAGCAACAGGCCTGATCTTGTCAGTCTTGTATAGGAGATTCCAGCTGCTCAAATTAAGATGGTAGCATCCATGCTATGCTGTTAGGACACTGTTACATGGCAGAGACTAATAAATATGTGATGACTGGTTTGTCATGAGTGCTGTTTCCCATAGCAACCCCTTTTCTTATCTCCCAAATCTCAACGATTATCACTACCTAGATGGCTGATCCTGAAGTCAGTACCTAATTCCCAGACCCCTTGTGTCACCTTTTAAAATGTGTGACTTAACTACTTTTTTTTAAACATTCAAGCAGGATGGCCACACAGCTCCTAAGCATCCAAAAGGGCACCTGCTTTGGTTTCCTGTCAGTAATGAATAGTTCAACTCACAGTCTCGGATTGACTTTTGACTCATTCTACCTTCCTGTCTTTTCAAATTCTATATGTCAATAAGTACTCAGGGTCTCACCCCTAAATGTTGTCCATAAAACCCCATCCGTTTTCCCTTATTACTGCACGCCACCTAATCACAACTTCTGAGTTCTCTCCTTTAAACTATCAAACGACTTACATGTTTACCAATTGTCTTGTTTGCATTCTTGTTCCGTTGTGATCCTTGAATTCTCACTAGGCACGGGAAATCCTAACTGTAGCCTCCTCTTCAACACATCTCTATTTCTCTCCATCGCATCCTTCCTTATGGCCCTGCACTCCTCTGCATCGCCCAGCACCCGGTTGCCTCTCTAGGCACCGCTTTCCTCTCTGCCTGAACAAGTCCCTGGACCTCTTAAATAGGCCATGCTCCTGCCTCATTCTTCTGTGTATTCTGGTTGGCCCTCGGCAGTGCACTGCTTCTCTTTTTCTCCCTGTTAGTATCTTCTTAGCAAAAATTTGCTCTTCTGACTTGAGCATCATCTCCACAAGTGACTTCCAACCCGAGTTGGCCGTTACGATAGGGTCACATTAAATATTTTCTCCTTTCTATCTGAACTTTATCTCAACTTGTGACTGTAGAGTCACGGCATTGATTGATATCTTCTCTGTCATTGGACTGTCAGTTCTGAGGGCAGTAGCCTAGCTTGTTTTACTCAGCATCTATTACAGTAACAGATACAGGAATTATTATATTGTAAATATTTATTGAATAAATTAGTGATTGAATAACGAATGAGCAAATAAATAGCTGAGTGGATGAAGAGCTCAAATTCCCTCCAGTGTAGATCTTTAACCTCCCCCCAGTGTTGCTGGATATATCATGCATTGAGATATTACTATCCTAAATAATTAGGAGCATGGACTTCAAATCAGGACCCTCTAGCTATCATGTTCTGCCCAGTAGTCACTTAATATCCTTCAACTTTGTTTGTATATCATCTAGAGGCAGTAATGTCTCATAGGTGTTGTCACTGAAGAGATGAAATGGAATATTCCATGCAAAGTATATTGATAGGCTGCTTATTCGTAGTGAGACTAAATTCAATGGTAGCTATGACAATGATTGAGAAGTGTCAAAGAACTTGAAAGGAATTTGGGACCTGTGACAGTGACAAGTGTATCGCAGGACAGAGTGGACCAGTCTCATTACACTGTCCTCTATCTGCTGTGATTATACATGCACACAGTATTTCACTGCAAATGCCTTATCTATTCATCTTCTGAGAGAAGACCCTGTGGGCCACTTACAAATCCAGTCTCCAGCAGTTACCTCATCTTGCCTGTTACTGTTTAGTCTAATTACTTCAGTGACAGTCAGGACCTCGCTGCATCCCTTTGGTACACATACCAAAGCCACACATAATTAACTGACACTAGGTAGAGAGAAGAAGTTGCTGTCTTGAGACCTGGTATAGAATCTGAGTCTGGCAATTTGATTTGTGCGGTAGTCAGTTTTCCATCACTGTTACAGAATGCCTGAGATGTTTATTTTAGGACCAGGAAAGACGTAGTCTAGCTCATGGTTTCAAGGTTTATCTTGACTGTTGTTGGGTTTTTGTCCCTGTAATGAGGAATTGCATAATGGCAGGAATATGTGTCAGATGAAGCTCCTTGTATTGAGAAACTGGGAGAGAGAGGGGGGCTTCTTCTTCTTCTTCTTCTTCTTCTTCTTCTTCTTCTTCAAGAAGAAGGAGAAAGAAATGACTGCATTTGTTATATCCCCACCAAGGGCAAGCTTGTAATGATCTAACTTCTCCAGCCAGGTCCTGTCTCTCAAAGTTCCAACATAACATGCTACTGACAGGGACCAAACTTTAAACACATAGGCCTGTGAGAGACCTTTGGATTCAAACTATACCAGAGGACTAAATTAGAAGTGTTCATCTCACTTATGATAGCAACTGTAAGGACTAAGGAATAGGCCTTAGAAGATTAGCATCAGGAGCCTGAGGGGCTCATTATAATACCATACATCATATGTGTGTATGTATGTATATATAGATATGCATATATAATGCATTAACTTCTCTTTAAGACTTATTTTTGTTTGTATTTGTGCATGGAGGGGAGTTGCCCACAGAGACCAGAAGAAACCATTCGATTTTTTGGAGCTATAGGTTACAGGTTGTTGGATATAGGGAACCTAATGGGTTCAGGTTTTCTGGAAGAGCAAGAAACACACTCAACTACTAAGTCATTTTTCAAGCTTCTTCTTTCATCTTTTTAAAATTCTGTTTTCAGGAGTGTGTGAGTGTATATATAAGTATGTGTGTGACCATGGTATATGCATGTGGTGTATACACACATGCATGGATACATACACCTCAGTTATATGCAAAGGCCAGGGGAAGAAGTGTCTTTCTTTATTCCCGATCTTATTCCTTTGAGACTGGATCTCTCACTGAAACTGGAGGTAGGTGAGCAGCAAGCTTCAGTGACTCACAGTCACCAGCTCCTTCTGCTTTTGGATTATGGAAACACACACGACCATGCCTGACTTTCTTCATTTTCACATGGGTGCAGGGATATGAGCTCAGGTGCTCATGCTTGTGCCAGAAGCGCTCTTGTCCATTGAGCCAGCTTTATAACCTTAGCAAGCATTTTCTATTGCATATCTTGCACCAAGATCAAACATCATTTTTTTAAAAGTCCTTTTCAATTGTCCACATCAGACTTCTCAATACACTTCACTAGAGAGCAGTAGCCATTGAACAGAGTTCACAGTAGCACATCTGTTTGTTACCCCTTATTTGTATGCATCTTTTTGCATAGGAGTACTTAATTATAATGCTCCATCACATATTTTTCCTCATCTGGAAGATGGAGAAATGAATTTTCTTCAAATTGCAATGTCTCTCAACACAGAACATCCTTCAGTAAGTCCCCACTATAATGTGGTCCACTTAGTAATTCTTGATGGTCTGTTTAAAAGGTCATGCCTATTTGTTCCAGAATCCATTAAAAGAACCACTCATTTTCTAAACTAGATGCATTCATATGGACTTCTGCCGCTAGGGTTTCACAGTAAAGATGGTATATGTACCAATTTTGTCATGATTTTAGGCATAATCCTTTTTATTTTATAGGATAAGGTGTATATCCCAGCACGACATGGGTTTTCTTGAGGCTCCTATTATAGCTACATTACTAATTTGAGGCCCTGTGTTTCATGGCTGTTTTGCTTTGGAATAAATTATACATACATCTAACATACGCAGGCATCCTTCACATCTCTCGACACTTACAGATGAATGCAAACAGGTTCAAGGACACATTTATGAAACCAGCGGGCCTAGTGTTTGTGGAATGTGATATGTCTAGCTTTGCCGTGGCGTCTGGGCAATACTTGTTTACTGAGCATAAAATGCCTCATGTTTTCAGGATATCCATCCAAGAGATCATCATAAGCATAGTCAAGTTCCAACAGATATGCATTAGTATACAGAGAGATGTTCTGAGGGCATTTTTGGTGTCTCAGAAAGGGCCGTTTTAGATCACCATAAATAATTGTATTGCACTTCAACATCACAGTTGAGGTGCATCCTAAATGTCACAGGGACAGCTTTTTCCCCCACGACTTGCGCAGTGAGCAGAAGGTGGATATGCTACTCTCTTGCTGCTCTCATTACTGTGACACAAGGGTACAAGTCATCCTTTGTGGTACACTTACCCTGTGCTGGGCAATGCACTGGCACACTTGAGTGTCCCTATAGCCATTCTACTGATTACATATAGTTTGCTAGTATAGACAGAGCAAATACGGTGACACAGGAACATTTATTTTTACATGGTTTCAAAGACTACGCCCAAGCTCAAGGTATTAGTGGGAGTGGTCTCTCTAGATGCCCCCTCCTTGGATAGTACATGACCCTCCTTTGCTGTGTCTTCGCCTGGCCTATCCTTGGTACACAAACACCCTGGTATCTCATTGTATATTCCAATTCTCTCTTATTTTAGAGAGATTATATTAGAGCCCAATCAGGCACATATCACCATGGTTGCTACCTTAAAGTCTTAATATCAGATTTAGAGGAATTGGAGTGGGCCTTCCATTTATGGATTAGGGGCTGGGTACACCGTTCAGCCTATATAAAAGGGTGCCTATCATGTGCCTTATCTTCTGTGCTAGATTTCCTGGGTGATGACAAAGACAGACACAGTTCCCTAATCTTTGCAGAATATTTTGGTGGACAGAAGTGGAAAATAACTACCAAAAGCAGTATTTAATGTACAATTAAGATTAGTTCTATAAACTGAGTTGTGGCACACACCTTTAATCCCAGCACCTGGGAAGCAGGGACAGGTGGAGCTCTGTGAGTTTAAAGCCAGCGTGGTCTACAAACTGAGTTTCAGGTCAGAACTGTTACACAACGAAACCTGCCTCAATAAATAAATAAATAACAAAAATAGGATTGCTTCAATAAAATAGAACAGATTTAACCAGAAGGACCTGAAGGCTAGAGTATCTAAGTACAACTTAAGAAATATGTAAGATGAGAACTCAAGCATAAAATGATCTTTTTCAACATCACTTATCGAATGCTTCCTCTATGCCCAGTATCATTTTCAGTGCTATATCCATTTTATTTCACTTAATATTTAAATGGATCACACAACCAAAAGTCGGTTTGACATCATAGATGGTGACTCTTAACTATTAGGTGAAGGATGAAGAGGTCAGTGACTAGGATGTGAATAATGAGTTTATGACACAGCACAAACTGTTCCAGGAATGGACAGTAAGCAGTACAGAGTGCAGAAGAAGCTGGTATTAGAGTGCTATTGGGCGGACCTTAATAGAAATGAAGACAGAAATAGCATGTGTCTCTTAAGGAGATCATTAGGACTTAGTGATGCTAAGAGGACAGAGGTCTCAGATTTGTCCTTGGGCAAGATATGAGGGGAGTTATGGTCTACCAAGGTAGAGTTGCATTCGGGATGAGGCAGTACAACTTTTAGTAGATTAGTTTGAGGTTCTTCCTTATGGAAGAATTTGCATGAAAATCTCAAGTAGATATTAAGTGTTGAGCCTGATCAGGAGAGAAATTCAGGCTGACCATAGGAAAGTGTATGTCACCAGTGTTTTGATGATATTCAAACCTGTGCCACCAAGTAGGATCAACTAGCCAATGTATACTGCTGGGTGGCCATAGATATAGGGCCAAGACCTTAGACCCACTACTAGTGGGAAATCTGACAGGAGATAAGCCAGCAAAAGAGAACCTGGAGAAGAAGACTAAATGCCAGGGAAGAAAAACCACTCAAGGAGTCAAGTTCAAAGTGGAGGTGATCTGGGCAGAAGGTCATTCCTGTTACATGCTCTACTTCAGAGCTGGCCGGAGCTTAAAAAAAAAACGTATCCATTGGATTTAGCAACATGGCAGTCAATGATGACTTTTTAATATGATATCATGGACATACTGCTGTTATTCCTGTCTTACAGAAACAAGGCCTGAGACTCGGTTATGCGTTTCTGGTGCTGGTCTACATGGCTCTGTAGCCCAGCTCATGTTCCAGAACTGAGGCTAGCTACCTGAGGATCTCAATGCATCAGGATTTTGCTATCTTAAGTAGCCAACGGCACTACTCTTCTTATTCAAATTTCCTTTCCTCTGTTTTTCTTGGCATAGATTGGCCCATGCATGCTAACAGGTATAGTTGTATATCAGCCATGTATATATTTTCATCATTATCCATTATTTTCTTGTCTTATTCCTACACCTGCTGATCTTTTTCCTCTTCTCAGCTAGTCCTCCTTTTACTTTTTTGACTTTTTTCTTTACTTTCAAGAGGAGATGTCCCAATGAGCCCTATTAGTTTTGTTTATAAAAACATGAATGAGGAAGTTTTTTTTATAGGAATGTGACATCTTACTTTGGCTACACCATTGAAAAAAAGTTTCTTCCTTTAGACCCTCATATGGCCTCAGAAGACCTACCCCAGAGCTACTATTAGCTGTCCAGAAATCCTCATTCACCTTTCAATAGTAGCAATTAAAATTCATATATTAAATATGCATTTGTTTAGTAAAACTTTATGGGGAAGTAACCATGGGGCTTCATATGCATTTGCATAACTGGTGACCTTTGAAGTCCTTTCTCCTTTAGATCTCCTGTCCAGGGGGAAATGTTTGTCCCCTTCCAGCATCCTATATAACAGCCATCTTTGCACACAGATTGAGGGAATAGGTTGGGGGAGTCATCCTTTAAACTATGAGTCTCCACAAGGCGGGAGCCATGAATCTTTCTTATGCTTCCCTATGAAACTCTGGCAAGGCGCTTTACTCAAATGTTGGTTGAGTTGAATCATTTGCAAACAATGAAAGCTTTGTTGAGTTGACAGCCCTGCTCTTGGACTTGAAATGAATCAGGTCTGTGTTTTCACAGAGACATGAATACAAAACAAATTATGGCCTACGAAAACGCATGGTTCCCCTGAATGCTTATTGAGCCTGTCATCAACAACCGACTACTCAAGTTTCCCTAGAAGACTTGGTCCTTCTGATTTGTTTCTTTGGCTTCTCTCCCTGTTCCGTTCTTCTCTATTGTTCAAATTTAAATGCTGTTTTCTTGTTGGAGCCATTCCTGACTTGAGCATTAAGACCAGAATATATCCATTTCACAAATATTCCCATTTGGGCACAAAAGAAAGCAAAGGTGTTGGCTTGGCTCGTATAGTTTGTTCTCCAAAGCACAGACAGTGTCTTTTAACACACAGCTTGACTCACGCTAGGTATACCAAAGCCATCAAGGTGATAGGCTCCGTAGTGGGTACAGTGTAAATGCTCTGGGGAGCAGGATGCTGTCAGCTGGAAGGATACTGACTGCCAAAGCCTTAGTTGAAGATGGTGTATGTGCTCAACCTAGAGAATACAAAGGATTTTAATGTATTGAGAATGATGAGGGAAGCACAAAACCAGCATCAACAGGGGGTCTACAATACTTTGTCTCCTTTAAGTCATTGGTCTGGAGGTTGTTTCTAAGCCCTTCAACCTCACTGCCATAAACAATAGAGATTCTGTCAGCATTCATGAGCTTCTGTTGGGGACAATAAGGTTGCTTTGCTAAAATCATGTATGGCCAAAGTATGTACTTCATGTGGCAGTGCAGAAGACGACAAACTGGCACACCCAGAAGGGATAAATTACAGAAGATGCTGTAGGTCACATTAAGGAACTAGATATGACCTGTTAAGTTGGATGTCTATAAAAAAAATAATACAGACGGGGTAGACTTTCTGTGGCCTCAAATCCTGTGAGGCTCACAGATCCGAAATCAATCAACTTGAAATGCTCAACAAAGGCCTATATCCTAGGAACTGTGTACACAGAGAGACATTTGCACTGAGAGAAGAACATGAAAACACAGACCCAGTGCCCACTCAAAGACCAGAGAGATTTGTACAGAGAAAGGTCAAGACTAATGAAGAGAATTAGACAACCACTGAAACACACATACACACGTGTGTGTGCCAGAATATACACAGAAAGACAGATACACACAAAGACTAGAACACACAAAGACACACTATATAAATGCAGTTACACACTCCCAGATATTCCCTAAGATACATAGGTGGACAGATGTGTGACCTATATCTATAGGACATATAGACAGCAGAAATTCAGAGAACAGCTCTAGATATGCATTTTATGGAGTGGCTGGCAACAAAGACAGAGACAGAGGGAGTAGTAGCCAGGGTTAAGTTGTGGGCAAACTCACTTCAGGAAAGTACACTTTGAACAGGCTGTGGTCCTTTCCAATGACCACAATCCCTGCTCTTCTCATAGGAGAACATTTTGCTATGCTGACTGTGATCCTTGAAGGTTCAATTCTTTGTTACTGGTGTTGACACATCTTCCCCCTGAGCTCAAACCAAGTCTCTAACCAATGCTGAACTGTATAACCAGTATTTTGTTCCAAAGAAGGAACATGGGAAAACTTCAGCTTTGTTAAAGAGCAATCCATAATGGGAGTGCACAGTTGATGTAAAGAAACTTTGTGGGGCAATTTAATCTTGATTTCCAGGCTTCTGGCTGACTTTGGAACTCTTCCTCTACATGTCGGAATAGCTTAAAAGGATCACATCTAGATGTGGAGAAAAAAATGTGACATAGAGACTTGACATGGTAATCCCAGAAACAGAGACCACTAAAATAACTCTGGGGAAAACAAAACACCTAGATATGGCCTGTCACACTAGTCTGCATAAGGAGTGGGCACAAGGGAAAGTGAATACTTCCCAGAGTCTCGTGGAAAACTGGGGTAGGGGATCTCAACATGGCCTCAACAGCCTCCAGGCTTGTCTGCAAAGGTGACTTTGCTGATGGGACAGCATCCTAAGCATTAACCCTGATGAATTCCCTGATGGATTTGATATGCAGTATGGTTGTTCCTATGGAGACATCTGTCTGGATGTTTCAAAAAGGGACACTACAGGCTTTCACTCTGGGGTGCAGATTTAGAAGGTGGTTAGGTCCAAGAACATGAACATCATACATACCATATGGTTTGTTGTGTTGCTATTACCACCATTACTAATGCCATTCGTAGGCCATAGACTCCTGAGAAGTCCTGAGAATTCAGCAGGATGATGACTTTCAGTGACTCAATGTTAGAATCAAAAGTGGTTCGAAACTTACATAAAATTAAAAAAAAAGATTTTTGTCTGGTATCTATGGCATCTGTCAAAGAAAAAGTAATACCATTTGAAAAGTTTTTATGGCCCAATAAACCTTTCCACCAATGCAATAATCCAAACCAGACCAAATCAAACCGAATTAGAAAAAGCCCAAGTTTAATGGATGCCAACACTCCCGGGTGGCTGCAGAAGGGATACTGAAAAACCATGTGTTTGTTCTCTGGGTGGCAGTTTAACTAGCCTGTGGGAGTGGTCTTGAGCCTCTCTGGGAAGGGGTCAACATTTGGTGGGCTTTCTCAGAGGTGGAGTCTGGGCTGAGGCAACTCAAAGAGGAGGGGCTTAGAATGGTATTTTCCACCTAAATGTTCCAGACTCCTTGGATATATGAATGCCAGGGGCTGGGGAGAAGCCCCAACCCAAACACCATTCCTCTCCTGGGAACCACAGTGGAACTCACCAGAATTACAAAACAGAAGGAAGAGAGCTAAGCATGCTGTTTCTCTGGTGGAGGACAGTGGGGCCTGCAGACAAGGAAATGAGACGGCTGTGCTGTGTGCAGGGAGAAGTTCCACTGTGAGTTTAAAGGCTGTGTGTAAAAGGCAAGCAGGCAACAGTTTCACCCGAAGAGTCAGTGCAGGGTGTGGGGTAGGGAGGGGTGCTGGAGTGGGATCCTCAAGACTGGACTGAGCCTGACATTTTGATGAAGAGAGGAAGGTCAATGTGACTTATACATGAATGAGAAGAAGGAATGCATGGTGTCAGGAAGGATGTGGGGGCCATTCTGAAAATCCCCTGGAATGGTAATTTCTTCCTCTCTTGTGTGGGATTAAAACAGTGCCATCTTTTTAACCGATGGCTGTCACATACTCATGTGCGTACTTTATTCTGTGCTTTTCCTTTGCAAAGAAGTTGGCTTCTCTTGTTCCATGTGATATTTAAAGCATCCCTGGCAAAAGGAAGGAGAGATGGAAGTGGGGAAGAGTATCCCCTCCTTCATGTCTCAGGAAGAACACTTGGGCCCATCATGGCTAGTGTCCCTGTACCTTAGTCTTCCTCAGAGCCTAGCTCCTTTGTAAGAAAAACTCCAACATAGCTCAGGTGTCTCATTACTTAATTATGCACCGTTGTTGCGATTCGTGAGGAAGATGGCTGTTTGTTTCATTCAGAGTCATACCCCCACGTTCCCCCTCAGCAATGCTCACTAATTAAATATGAGACTGGGAAAAGGTGAGAGGCGCTAAACAATTGCCTGCCTATTGAATATGGTGTTCTTATGTAAACACAGCCCGTGGATCACAGGCTTTGAAATGTATGTGTACTTAATTAGCCAAACACGAGGTGCAGGTTGGCATAAATAGATACTCCTCAATAAACAGTTACCTGTCACAGCATTAGCTAGAAGTGTGGTAGCTGAGAAGAAATTAATCACTAACACATCTGGGTGTGTGTATGTGTTTCTTCTTATAATTAGTTACCCTTTCCAGAGTATTAAGTGATTTATTTAGATTCCAAGCCTGTGTAGCCATGGTAACTATGGTGTGTGCCTTGTGCCAAAGTCTTGTAGTAAGTGAAAGCAAAATCCACCTAGTGTTGCCTCAGTGGTTTGGTGGACGTTAAGGGAACAGCAGGTATGTAACAAAAGCTTGGCAAGGCTGTGGGGGAACAGCAATCAAATCAAGTGTGCCTTCTGTTCATAGATTCAGAAGGTGGGTCAGAAATGTTGACCGTGCAAATTAAAGATCAAGAGGAGCCAATGTCTGAAGTGGAGTATTTGGAAGAAATTAGGGAAGGAAAAGACTTCTATCTGAAAGGACCAGGGAAAGATTCCCAAGACTAACATGGTCCCTCACATGGGGCATAACTATTGCTCTGCTTTAACAAGGCCCTGGGAGTGTGGATCATATCTTAGACAACAATTTGTGTGAGTGTGAGAAGCTCAGATTCAAGATAGAGATCAGTTCATTGCTTCAGAACCACCACTGTGCCCCTTTCTAGATACATCCTCCCATGTGTCTCAATACACACACATATAGTCACTGATAAAAAGAGCTCCATCTAGGCTGTGTACCTCCATGTGGGGTATCCATCTTTAGCCTACAGGCTCATAGTCTCTGACAGATTTTCAATGAAGTAGAAAATTTGAAGGACTATCCCACCTATATTGGCTGATTGTCAGTGATTTTCTTTTGTGTCCTGCAGATTGTCTGACAATTTCTTCTGTGAAGCAAGAACTTGAAGGACCATCCTATCTTGTTTTGGCAAAGTTTAGCAGTCATTTTTCTGTGGGTCCTACATGTCCAGTTTATACAGCATACTATCAAGCAGTCCAGGCACGAGTAGTTTCTTGCCCAAATTGCCAGCCTTGACCCATTGAAATCCAACTCCATAACAAGTTTTTTTCAATGCCCATAATCCTTTTTGAAGTAATTGGTACTGTCAGGAGCAGACTTACCTCATGTCAAGAAAAGTTTAAGTTCTTAAAATGTTTTAAATGTCCTATTCTGTAGGTCTTTGAAGTGTTTTAAGATTACCTATCCATCTGAAATATATCTCTGCATATCTAGAAAACCTAATATGACTGTAAGTTTGTCAATTATAGAAGAATATTAATTTGTATTTCTTAATTATGAATTACATTTTTAAATGAGCTACCTAAACTTAATACCTTAAATAAGAATAGAAATATACATATAGTATAACAAATTTGATGTTAAATTTGTATCAATAAACCAAAAGCTGTGGCAATACAAAGAATTTTGAGATTAACAGTTGTTTTTCAGATTAAAGTAGATTCAATGATCTACCTTTTTTCATTATTTCTATATCATATCCCCCTTTTTCATTCAAAACCAAACCCTTTTAAATGAAAACAAACATTTGTAGTAATGAGGGGAGCGGGCCTGCTTTTCGTCC
>LOEQ01004980.1:241519-253778 GCA_001685075.1 Bramus lutescens | reverse complement strand
CAAGGCAGTTTCTTTATTAATCAATGAAAGTAACACATAGACAGATGACCCTCCTACACCAGACAAGTGCCATCTTGGCCAACTTTTGTGGTGCTGAAGATCAAAAACATGGTCTAGGGTTTGCTAGGTCAGTTCTGTCAAATAGCTGCTATGATGGGGGAACTGATGCTCCATAGGCAACTGTGTTCCCAGCCACTGTGAAGGAATGATGGGCTGGAAGAACAGCAGCTTTGTTAGTGGCATCCAATGGACCAAACAGGCAAAGTTATGTCTAACCATCTCTAAACTTTTCCCTTTCCTTTCTGACCTTGATATCAAAGAACTGCAGGCTTTTCTGTGTAGGAAAATAGACAATGCTGTTGTCTACACAGCACCCCGATGGATCCCCCCACAAGCATTATGTAAGCTGCTGTGAGGTGTTCTGCCCCAGGTTCCACACAGGGGACATGGCAGTGCATGGCTTCAGGGTGGTAGGGGAATGGTCAGCAGCTGAGTCCACACTAATATGTGCACAGGCATTCTGACTTTGGTACCGATGGTATTTCAGAAAAAGAACTTTGGAGGAGTTTTGAATGGGAGAAGAGAAGCCCAGCACCATCCCAGGTATATGCTCTCTCAATGGCAGAGACACCTTCTACCTATGCTTGACAACAAAAAGGATCTCCTGATATCATCTGGAGACTATCAATTCCAACCCCTGAAGCTTAATGACAATGACTCTCAGGAGCTCCAAGTCTGTTGTCCTTATGTCCGTGATTCTAAAACAATTATTTTCCTGCTACTGACATAGACAACTTCCATGTTTGCCAAGGCTCAAAACACATGGAGCTGAACCAGCTGCCTGCTGCTCACCCTTCCTGCAGTAGAGCTGAAGGGAGTAAATCTGGGGTCGAATGTTTTAAGTAGCCAGGGAAACCCAGTAGTCTGGTTGTTTTGGTTAAAAATGTACCAATTTGGATCATTTTTCAATGTCCTGAAAGTTTAGTTCAGTAAAATACCATGTGATCTTTCAAGGTCCAAATCCATTAGACCATCACCATTAGAACACACTCCACTCTGGAGGTGAGCTTGGCTAAATTCCTGTTTTGCATACACTGACTGCACAGGGTGGCTTCTGCTGCTCTCCACCGCCACCTTGACCTCAAAGTGTGGTGCCTGTCCGGTCTATGTATCAAGTGAAGATTGAAGTCTAAAGTAGACAGTGTCAGATAGGCAGAGACCAAACCAGCGCCATATTATAATTAACAATAAGCAGTGATGACCATCCGCTGGTGGTGAGACTAATGTTGCTTTCTTTTCAGACAATATTTATTGTGTAAAATACTGGGCTTCACTGTAACGTTCTCATGTAGGCATGCCATTTGCTTTGATTTTGTCTGCCCCTATGCCATCCTCTGTTCCTGCCCCTCATGCCCCCTCCAATGCCCAACCTCCTAACTCTACCACAAGCTTTACTGCTTTGAGGTCTAGGGAAAAAAACATGTATTTGTCTTTTTGACAAATACAAATCTGGCTTATTTCTCTTAACACAATGATCTCCAGTTTCATCTCTTATTTGGCATTTAAGTGAATGTTCATTAAGTGAAAGTTATACTCTGGATATTATAAAAAATATATCTGCATTATTTATGTAATGCTTATGATAAAATTATGGGATAATTTTTATTTTTTTCTTTCTTTATTAAAAATTACTACCTCCTCCCCTCCTCTCATTTCCCTCCCACTCCCCCCACTCCCTCTCCCCCTTCCTCTCCAGTCCTAAGAGCAGTCAGGGTTTCCTGCCCTGTGGGAAGTCCAAGGTCTTCCCCCCTCCATCCAGGTTTAGGAAAGTAAGCATCCAAACAGACTAGGCTCCCACATAGCCAGTACATGCTGCAGAATCAAAACTCAGTGCCATACTCAGTGAGTTGAAATTAAATTTCACACCAAGCTGACAAGGAACAGGGTTGGGACTCATCCTGCGCAGTGCCTTGAGAATCCAGGCTCTTAGCCCTCTGGTGAGTTTCTTTGCTAGCCACTGACGACTGATCACCTGATTTGTTTTACATTAAGTCTATTATTTGCTAGTACTCATGATCAGGAATGATATTTTAGCTGAAAACTATTTACCCATCAAGACCAAATTCTTCTTCATCCTGGAATATTAAGCTGTGAGTTTTTCTGAGGCCAAACATAGGGCTTCTGGAGACACCTGAGTTAATACCCAGTGAACCTCTAGAGAAGAGGAAAACCCTTGAAATACATCTCATCGCGAGCTTTTCATGCTCCTTTGAACTTTAATCAATAGCACTAGCATAGTTCTGCTTCCTCCTTTGCCGTTTTCCATGCAGACAGAGCACCTTTGCTTCAGTGGAAATCGTGGTGGAAAGTTCAGCCCTTCACCAGGGGTTTCCTCTCCTCCTTTTGGGAGGACACCTTTGTTATAGATTAGTTACAGGGCTGTTTGTGGCAAATGAAAGTGTACAGAACATAATTTATTTCCCTGTGCTGTGTGAGTGTGCATGTATTGTATGCACATATGTGTGTGGACAGATGTGCTTCTGAGCAGAAGCCACTGGAAGAGCTTGTGTGTCCTCTGTCACTCTGCTTTACTGCCTTGAGGCAGGATCTCTTACTAGCATGGGGCTAGACTGGCAGCCAGCAAGCTCCAGTGGTCCTCCTGTCTCCACACCTACCTCCTAACAGTCCTGGGTTTATCAGCACGCACGAGATGTTTTCTAGCTTTTCACAGGGATGCTGGGCATGGATTCAAGCTCAGGCCTTCAAGCTTGCACAATAAGCACTCTTGGCCAACTGGGCCATCTCTCAAGTACCTCCCTGTGTTTTCTTTTCTTCCTATTTAGGAAGAGCTCCCAACAACAATCCAAAGCACAAGGGTAGAAAAAGATGTGTTTCCCTTTCCTTCTTTCCACTGGTTCTTTCCTGGACCACTGGTAGGGTGAGCCTGAGCTGAGTGGCATGTTCAAACCTTGCACCGAGACTCTGTGCTGCTTAGAAAATAATCCAGAGGAAGATTTAGTCATCTGTCCCCTTGACCGGGTTCATGAGCCTGGAGTAAAACAAGTAGACCAGCATAAGCTTCAGCCAAAAACAAAATTAAAAAATAAAAACAAACACACAAAAAAGAAAAGAAAATGACAACAGCAAAAAACTTAAGGTCAAAATGAGGTGTGATGATGGCTATGGGATCACTCACTGATTACACAGCTAAGTGCAGCTCAGCATGAAATGCTGTCATGAGTATTTGTTTCAGTCCAGCAGATTTTCAGATATATTAAAGACAGCCTAATACGTGAATGTGGTTTATGTGGCATTTGAAAATCCTTGTCAAGAATTGGTTATTTGAGAATGCTCAAAGGTGACTAAAGATACGTCCTAGGTCTTACATCGTGTTAAGTACTATTTTAATTATGATGGGTAGGTGGTTCGTTTTTGAAAAGTCTTGATTTGTGTCTGGGTTCAATCTTTAGCTATTCACCACTCCCACCTATGTTATACTTCTGTGCATAGGGCATCAATTAAGAATTTTTTTCCTCTTGAAAAAGCAATTAAATACATCCCATAGCATCAATAACACTCGTTTCAATTTAGGTCCACAGCGCTCTCAGGGGACAGGACTTTGTAAATCTTGCTTTTCACATTCTGGCTTAATTTTCCATCTCTTAACGCTGCCTGGCCCCCTAACCTCTTTAACACTAGGGCTCAGGAAAGCAATGACTTAAAATTTATGGTTGTTAAATAGATTGTTAATGACCAAAAGAGCCCATCAATCTCACTGACCACAATTATATTTTAAAAAGAAGACGGTTAATTACCAGGCTATTTTGTTGATAGTTTTTTTAATCACACTGACTGCCCTTCTTGGCATGGAGAGCCATTAGGCTGGACAGGCCATCGTGGCAAAGTGATGCTGAGGCTGGGAATTGGACTCTAGAGGACAATTTATCAGTTAGCGTAGGAGACTCAAAGCTCAGTTCGCTCTACTCACATGCAACTGCTTCTTTGCCCATCTAAATCTTGTAGTTTTTCTATCCTATTCTTCTTTAATTTGCATGTCATGGGGAATTATTTAGGATGAATTGTTCTTCTGTGCAATTCAATGATCCCAGAAGGTAAGGACTTGGTTAAATCAAACCTAATTTTTTTGTTTATTTATTTATTTTTTGGTTTTACTGTTTGGCACCAGATTATTGTTGTGCTGAGGCACGGTTGCCTTTAAACTTTCTTCTTTTTCTCTTTAGCTTTTTAATGCATATATTTGTGTAATGTGTTTGTGTGTATAAATGTGAGTAGATAGATGCACATGTGTGTGAGTACATGTGAAGGCCAAAGGGCAGCCTCTGGTGTCATCTTCAGGAATGCCATCAGCCTCCTTTGAAGCACAGACTTTCTTTGGCCTGGAGCTCATCAACTGGTTTAGAATGGCTGTCCAGACAGGAAAAGGATTCTGTCCATCTGCATCTCTTATGCTTGAATCACATGTGCATGCCACCACCTGGGCATTTTTCCATGGTTTCTTGGGATCAAGCTAAGGTCCTCATGATTGCAAAGAGAGCCCTTTAACAACTATGTTAGCCCTCCTTGGATTTATTTTCCTTTTTTTTTTAAAAAATAAGTCTGCATTCCAACATTGGTCTCGGTCTCTGTCCCTTAAAAGCAGCTTCACTTCAATGATCCTTCAAAGGAAGTTTTTCATAGTCATGTAACATGAGTTTATACACAAGATACCCAAACATACAACATTTAAAGAACTTTTATTTTCATTAGGCAGGGGTACAAATATATCCTGATACTGATGCCCACCCAAGAGATATCTGAGAGACCAATAGACCAAGTTGGCTAGGCAAGGGAAGTCAATAGGCCTACTTCATTCATGCATAAAGTGTATGTGTCTTGGATTCCTAATTTGAAGGAAGTTAATGAAATTAGCTTGCAACATATGGAATTGTCAACCTTTCTGATTCATCTGTGGTATTAGAAGGTGAATAACTCGGAATGACTATTCCCCTTCTGTTTTAGCCATGGTATAGCCTAATGGTTAGTTTACCCTCCTATATTCTTATGAACAGCAATGAACACCCTTCTCATTGGAGTCTACTGTCATTATCAACTTTGGCTTTCAGAGAGAACAAATCCCCCCACTTTTGATATTATGTATCTTATAGCTGTGATTAATGAATTTTGCCTATAGACTGTCAGGCACCGAGAATGTATGTCAGTCCTTGGTGGGTGTTGATGCATGTCTTGCCCATTTGGGTACTGTCTTAGTCACTATTCTACTGCTGTGAGGAGACAAGATGACTGTGGCAACTCTTATAAAAGAAAATGGATGGATGTCCAGGAACCCAAATGCAGTCTCTCTGTAATGCTGTGCTATGAATTGGGAACCAGAAAGATTCTGGGACACTATTTTCTATTCCAATGATTGGGTTCAGCAAAAGACTCCAAGTGTGAGATTTGAAGTTCTGTTTTTGAGTAGCCTACTGCAGAACATGTGAAGAACAAGCTTTGGAAACTCCCAAGAGGAAGCCCTATGATTCCCTCCAAGGAGTCCTTAGTTTCCCTCCCGGAGAAAATCATGTGCTCTGACCAGGTGCAGCTTCCAAGAGCTCCCCCGTCTCTACCTTCTCCACAAAGTTCATTCTCTGCTTGGAATAATGAAGTAACAGATGCAACAGGCCTGGCCCTCTGACATTTAATGTGATTTACATCTCAGTGCTCTGTGATGTGCTGCCAATTATCCAAATGTTGTGTGTTAAGCACCATTTATATATTAATTATTTTTTAATGACCTCCTCGTTGAAAGTCTAAAGCTTTACCTGGGATTCTAGTCAAAGTTTTCACATGAAAAAGATGGCTAATATTAAGCAAGGACTCATAAAGCCTCTGAAAAAAAATTCTATACAGAATCTTTGACAGAAGAAGGGAAAAGAACAGCACACATCCCCGCCAGTGTGTGTTTTCTCATTAGAGTTTTACAATGATTATTGCACAATGAACGCTAGTTCTTCTCAGTTTTGTAGATGCTTATGAACCCATGTAGAATCAGTGTCTCCTTAATGAGAGAGCCAAAGAATGTGTGTATTAAAAGTCCTTTAGACCCTCGTGGAAAAGGGAAAGCTTTCATTAGCACTGACGACTTAGGTTTAGAAAGCATGTTTCTTTGGAAAATATGCAAAGCACACCCAAGATGTCTTCTCTTAGTTGGCCTTTCATCTCCCTTCTGAGGGGGAGGAGGACAAAGGCTGCTGTCTCTTTTATGAGAAGTGTGGGCTCCTCTGAAGAACAGAAATGACTTGGCCATGGTTGCCCCATGAATCAGACACTATGCTCAGGGCCTCACCCACATGGTTTAATTGGAGAGCAGGGGAGGTTTCATTCAGTGTAAGAATAGTTTGCCAGATTTATCACCTTTAGACTCATACATTAACTTTTTAGGAACCAGTTAAGGAAGCATGTCCTTGACAGAGGGCCCATGCTGTCATGAGAATCTTAAGAAGAGTTGGGGGGGAGTGACAGGTGGGTAGGATGTATCAGGAATCCTGGATTAACTGTTAATACCTGCTATCTAGTCCACTTCCCATGAGCTAAAATCCAAGCATCCTTGACCATCTTTGTATATTGTCTTAGGCAGCATACCAAGGTCAAAATAAGAGAATCAGATGGAGACTGCAAAGACCAAGTCAGTCTTCTAAAAGGGCATATTGGGCAAGGTGATTACCATTGTGTGGAGAGGAGAACCCAGCCCCAACTAAGTGCCGTTTGTGCAATCCCTTCAAGAAAGATAAAATGAGGGTCAGAGATCCCTTTTTCAGTGTGGAATTCATGTTCCAAAAAGAAGCGCTAGAGAGCTGGAAAGGATGTTTTAGCAGTTAACAGTAATATGAGGATCTGAGTTGAAATCCCTAGAATTTACTAAATTTGGAGTGTGTCCTGAGTGTCTACTATCCTAGTAGAATGGAGACATGATCATTAGGACTTACTAGCTTCCATATAGCAGAAAAATGGAAAGCTCCAGACTCAGAAAGAAATCCTGCTTCAAGGGACATGAATGCATGCACAAATGCACATGAAAATTAAGAAAAATGTTTTTATAAAGGTCTTCTCCATTTCGAGTAGATCATTTGCCCAGTAAGCAAAAGGTCCCAAATTCAATCCCTGAGACCTGGAGACACACACAACCCAAACACACACACCTTGACATTTCTACTTCAAATATTTTAGGATACAATGAAAGGAATATTTACCAGTAAGTAATACACAGACCTCATTATGAAATAGGAGATAAAATGAGCATAATGATGATTACTGTGTAATTTTCTTGTAACATTACTTTTTCTGTAGCCTTCTGATGGTTATACCAGTTGAAAAGTTAAAACACATTAACTCAACTTCAGATTCACATATAATATAGACACACTTTTCTCCTTATTGAAAAACATCTTAAGTTATTTTGGTAAAAGAGGGCTCTTGATATGCACTACATATGTGGATTTAAAAATAATAGATTAGTAACTTTCTAAGACCCAACAGATATCTGGGTAGTGTTTCCAAGTCTGTATTACTAGGTGTGAATTTATCAACTGGCAACTTGTGAATGAGAGCAGACTCCTTTCTTCTTAGAGATTTCCCTCATGGCAATAGAATCCTTGAAATACTCAGGGAACAAATTGGGGATAAAAGTCAGAAAGCACAGTGCCTTGTTTTCCACGCTCTGAGCAGACCCAAGAAGAAAGACTGAATTTAATCAAAAAAGATTTTATTGATGAAGGTATCTCTCCTTCAGGCTAAACTTTGACCCCTGCATGCTAATAAACCATCTTGTTTCTCAGAAGTAGCCTTCTGCACAGAACCCTAGGAGGGACCGTGGTGGAATACATCTCGGGAGAGGGACTCTCAAACGATCAATCAGATCATCTCCACCATCCCAGTCTCTGAGTTAGGAGGTGTTTGTCTGGCTTTAGGCTGCCTGCGGTTTCATTCTTGGGCAGTCACCTGATGCCTCTGAATGCAGCTTCTACTGCAAAATGCAGTTCTTTTGTCGGATCCTGCCAGCTGAGCCCTCCCCGGGTATCCACACTCTGGTGCTCTCTGCCTATCTTTTCTGCCCATGTGGATGCTGGACCGGCCAGGTATGAAGATGAGCAGTCTGCAGCCTCCAGATTTTATGACTGCTAATTAGTACCCTGTTTGTGCCCTTTTAATCTGTTATTATAATAGGGCACCACAACACACAGTTTTTTCTTCCGACTTTCTGTCTGTGGCAGCCAGAGGGGGCTGTATTTTGTACCTTCTCATTACCAGCAAGCTTTAGAGATATCATTAAAGGGGTATTTAAAAGGGCAGGCTGCATCCTGCTGTTTGCAACCTTGTCCCCCTTCTGCAAGTGAGCTCCTCTTTCCATTGTGGCTGCAAACAGGAGTTCTTCCCTAAAGAGGATTTTCAGAATCGGCAGCACAAGAGCAGGAAACTGGAGATTGTCTGGAGCCAGTACTCTCTGCTTTCTAGCTTTCACAGAGGTCATCGGTGAGGGTCAAACACAGGACCACAGATGTGGTGAGAGTGGAGAGTGAATGGATTGGGATTCTGGATCCTCCGTTTATGACCAGAGCATTGTTGATCAGTGTTTCCCTTACTTTCTTTTTCTGCCTTGTCTTTTGTTCCCGGCCTCCCTTTCACTCAGCCCTGGCTTCAGCTAGAGCTTATTTCCTAGGCTCGCTGTCCGTATCTCTGAGCTCAGGTAGGTCAGAGGCTGTATCTGCCTCACATCCTGGAAAGCCTGCAGCACATTTTCCGACAGGTAGTTAGTGTTCAGTACTTGTTCCAATGCTACGTCCCCAGCCTGTGAGGAGAGTTGGACCCAGCTACTGAGAGTGGTGTTGTCCTCTGCTGAGAATGGACATTGCCTTTTTCCTTTTTATTTTTTCCCAAATGGTCACTGTAAGGGAGTTTGTGTTTTCAAGTCACCATGCCACACATATGTAAGGATATGAATGTAATGGTAAAAGTAAAATACTGCAGATTCCCCTAGTGGCTGCAGCGGACAGTGGGTCCCCAGAGCAGACAGTCCCAGGCAGGGATGGCGCAGTTCCCCAGTGGCTGCAGTGAGCCAACAGTCACGTGGTGGGTGAGAAACCTCGATGGGGCAGCCACAAGGAGAGACAGACAGATGGACACTCCATGAGACCACGCTGCAGGTCTTCAAAGGTGGCTGGTCCACGTAGTAGGCGAGAGAACAGAGACATGGATAGGCACACCATGCAGAGTGAGATTGAATATTTATTTAGTGGGTTATGGAGGGGAAAGGGGAGAAGAGGAAAGAGAGAGAAAGAGAGAGAGAGAGAGAGAGAGAGAGAGAGAGAGAGAGAGAGAAACAGAAAGGGGAAGGGGAGAAGTGCTGAGAAGGGAGAGACAGAAGCTGCTGGGGAAAGGAAGGGACTCAGGTTGGAAGCTGAGGATCATCTTGCCTTGGCAGACAGGGGAAGGAGTGGCCGTAGCTTTCTTTTAAAGGGACAGGACAGATCGTTACAATGGAGACCTTCACTCTGTTGCCATCTTCATTTGTTTGGCAATATGATATGCAACCTCAGAAACACAGGGAGCTCTGGAAGGCTGTAGCATTTAGAGATAGAAAGAGTAGCCAGGCCTTGCCTGATGGGATTGCTTCTGATGACATTCCTACCCTTGCAAGCAAATGCCTGGCACTGGCTTCTTTTAGGATATAAGGTCTAAAAATCACAAGGAAAGCTAGCAAAGTGCTCTTGACCAAGGTCTACCTCCCTACTGATACTAACTCTGTGTGTTCTTAGAAATCCCATAGGGAACATGACAGGTGCCTATAATTACCAATAGAAAGCTGGTTTCTCTTCCTTCCTTTCTTCCTTTTTCCTTCCTTCCTTCTTTCCTCCCTCCCTCCCTCCTCTCTCTCTCTCTCTCTCAATTCCTTCTTTCTTTTCTTTCTTTTTTTGGAAAATGAATGTAATGCTCAAGTTCTTCATATATACCTCCATACTGCCTTGGAGGGAAATCTAAGAAAAAAAATACCATTGTTGACATTCCAGGTATATGTATTTGGGGACCAAGGAGGGAAACTTGAATAGAGGTTCAAAGTAACAAAGCTTTGTTATGAAGATGCAGGACAAGAGGCTAGATCTTAAAATAGAGTCACCAAACAGCAGTCTACAAAATGTAAATCCCATGGGGTGCAGCTGCTAGCCTCATAGTTCAGCCATGGGTGCTCAGAATAGCCTGATTTAAACTACTCCAGAAATGTCTATATCCAACCAGCTATCATGTAGTTTCTAGAAGTCTTGTGGGGCTGTCTCAGAGGGTACTTTTCTTCCCAGGGTCATTTCATCCTTGTGTCTCTTGAGCAGAGAGGGTGCATGATGCCTGCCCACTCCCAGAATCTCTCAGTGATAAGTAGTTACATTAACAGTGTTTGAAGTTAAATCAAGGCTTAAGGAAGCTGAGATGTGAGTGGCTGAATCCAGTGTGCATCCTATGTCCTCTTGTGAGCATCTTTACCAAATAGACCTGGGGAACCTCCAAATAATCCCAACAGCCAATTGGGGAGCTTTCCCATGGGACAGAAGAGCAGGGAGAGAGAAACTGGTGTGGTGGTGTCTAACATTTTCTTTTCTTAGAAATGTCAAAAATAAAATTAACCAGTCTGTTTCAGAATTCTAATTCTATTTTGTTGTAATTGTGTTTAAATATGTTTAATTGTCTGAAAAATGCACCCATGTAATGCTTGGCTTTCAAGTCTCTCTCTCTCTCTCTCTCTCTCTCTCTCTCTGTGTGTGTCCTTAATGGGTTCCAATTCTAAGCCTTTTTGATATCATCAAATAATATGCAGAAACTTTTGATATCACTGTGAACCAAAACTATTGCAATGCTGTCCTAATATTCATCTTACTATATTTTCTGTTTCCTATTTTCTAGTGCTTACTGTAACTACACTTGGGAAGTCCACTGACTGTCTATTAGTGATGAATATTCTTATCTCCTCATTGCTTGTGGAGAACTACCTACTGGCCCACAGTGCGCCTTCACTATCCCTCACCATAAGAGAAAGAAAACGTGGACTCAGAACTTTCCCAGCAGAGTTTGGTGGTTTGATATTTCAATCAAATTCAAGCAACATTGGCAATGTGAAATGACTTTTTTAAACTTTGATGATTGTTCAACAATGCCCCCTCAATTTCTGCTTTAAATCATAATAAAGTCTCGAGGAAAGCTGGGTGATAATGGCTTTGTTAGATTTATAGCTTAAGGAGTGCAGGTGATGTTGCCAAACATCGCTTGTATATATTCACAAAGATCCACCTGCCTCTGTCTCCCAGGGGTTGTGTGCTACCACTGCCTAGCTAATCTCTTCTTTCTAACTATTTTCTGAATTTGTAAAACTGCACACCATCTTTAGGGTGTAAATGAGCTAAGAACTGTGCTGTTCTTACTGAATGACAATAGGACAACCCAAGCTAATACATGACAACTTGGTCAGTGAACTGGGGAGTCAGATGTCATACATTTGGAGGAAGCCACCTCTTGATAGATCTTGTTTCTGTCTCCTCCCAGTGCGGTTTTCTCTGCTCATTCCTTGAAATAATCTGAAGTCAGAGGAGGTCCCACCCTCTCTGATCATCTACCCACTCAACTTGTCAATCTTTTCCGTACTCTATGTTGTGAGGGTGCGAGTTATCTCCTTGACTGAGACAATGTAATGTCAGGGAAACTAGATTCCATTGCCAAGTCTGCATTTTTCCTGTGGGTACCATCTAAGAGGTTTCTTAAAACTCAATTACTGGCTGTTTGGTTGTCAGTGGAAGCTGCTTGATAATGATCTCTCTTCCTACTCTCTTGTCTCTGGATTTCAGTAGTACATTTTCCCCTTGGATCCACCCAACTGAAGACTTGAATGTCAACATTTCAATAGTCTCATTCTCAAAACTGATTTCATGAAATAGGCTAGCTTTAGTCTTTCAGACGCATTGATGCATAGTTTTCTATACTCTGTCTTCTATAGCTAAATGTTTTTAAGACTTGTTAAATCATTTTACAATATACCAGCTATGAATTCATAATGAATATTGGCTTTGAAAAGATAGTAGTTGTGAGCATGTCTGTAGTGATGAGGGGAGCGGGCCGGCCTGCTTTTCATCCTGCCCAGCTCCCGCCCGGCTAGTTTTACACCCAAAATAACAACACACAAATTGTATTCATTTAAGCACTGCCTGGCCCATTATATCTAGCCTCT
>LOEQ01004980.1:229910-241506 GCA_001685075.1 Bramus lutescens | reverse complement strand
TTAACCCATTTCTAATAATCTGTGTAGCACCACGAGGTGGTTGCTTACCGGGAAGATTCTAACCAGCCTCCATCTTGGAGAGGAGAGTCATGGCATCTGCCTGACTCTACTTTCTTCCTCCCACAATTCTATTCTGTCTACTCCGCCTGTCTAAGCTGCTGTCCTATCAAAAGGCCAAGGCAGTTTCTTTATTAAACAATGAAAGTAACACATAAGCAGAAAACCCTCCCACATCACGTGTCTGTGCTTGGGAATCAGAACTGTTTAACTCAAGCTATGGACAAGGTAATCAGCTCATGTCTGACACTGCTTACAATTGGGATAAAGTACAGCGATCATGAAAAAGAAGGTAACCATAGTAGTTCTTCTTAGTAGTTTCAAAGCACCTGATCCTAAATGTCCATCCTTCTATCCTGTGTTGCCATTATTTAGTAACAAAAAGATTGCTTCCATCTTACTTGCTGGCAGAAAAACTAGTCCATTTTTATCAACTCAGGAATCATAGGGGGACATGTCTTCTTTATCCTACTCATTTTGACTTTAATTAATATTGCATTATGTGTTCATGAGATTTCCCTAGTGAAGACAATAGCCAAGTGCTGATCTTGCAAACACTGGTACCCTCTCCTTATTTTAATCTCTTCCTTCCTGACTTTATTTTACTTTGTTCCATGTGTTTACCTCTGTAAGAAAAAGTTACGTACTAAGAAAATAAGGGTAATTTGAAATGTCAGGTTTATCCTGGACTATAATGGCTTCATAAACTGGCTTTGGGAGGTCTTATCTGGAATTTTTAAAGTTGGCAATTATATATAAACATATATATGCGCATCTTTACCCAAGGAACCTCAGTTTCTCTCAGTCCATAGACAGGGCACATGTGATGCCCCAAAGCCAAGAATCGCCTCCTAATAGGGGCAGCAGGACCCACTTTGGGGTTTTTATTGTTATATTTAAGGTGATGGGGATTGAATAAGGGGCCTTAGGCATGGTAAGCAAGAGTTCATCTGTAGAGCTAAATTCTCAGTCTGGAGCCCACTTTCTACTCTATGCCTATAGGAAATGATTTTCACTGATGGAACATTGGACTATGGTCCATTTTTTTCTTTACTTAAGTCTCTTTTAAAATCGACTTTTATTGAATTAGTGATTTCTTAAATTGACTTTTATTGAATTAGTTATTTTTTAAATTGACTTTAATTGAATTATTTATTTTTTAAACTTGACTTTCACTGAGTTAGTTCTTTGACAATTTAATGTCTCTTAAAGAATATTTTTATTTCAAAATTCTATTCAATGGATGGATAAATACTAGCATATGTAGGATGTGTGTGTGTGTGTGTGTGTGTGTGTGTGCTTGTGTCTGTGGTATATGTGAATGTGTATGATGTGTCCCTATGGTGTATGTGTAAGTATGTGAATACAGTGTGTGTATATATGTATGGAGTGTGTGGGGGGTATGCATATGTATGTGTATGCATATATATGTATAAGTGGTATACATGGCATGTGTGTGTGAGTGAATGAGTGTATTTATTGCAGGGAACCATTTGTTTGTCCTGGCCGCCTGGTTAGTTTAGCCCCGAAATAACCACACAGAAATTGTATTAATTAAAACACTGCTTGGCCCATTAGCTCTAGCTTCTTATTGACTATTATATTAATTTAACCCATTTCTATTAATCTGTATATTGCCGTGTGGCAGTGGCTTACCAGCAAAGATTCTAACCAGTGTCTTTCTCTGATGGAGGATCCACGGTGTCTCTTTGACGCCACCCTTCTTTCTCTCAGCATTCAGTTCTGTCTCCCCGCCTACCTGAGTTCTGCCCTATCAACAGGCCAAGGCAGTTTCTTTATTTATTAACCAAGAAAANCCCGAAATAACCACACAGAAATTGTATTAATTAAAACACTGCTTGGCCCATTAGCTCTAGCTTCTTATTGACTATTATATTAATTTAACCCATTTCTATTAATCTGTATATTGCCGTGTGGCAGTGGCTTACCAGCAAAGATTCTAACCAGTGTCTTTCTCTGATGGAGGATCCACGGTGTCTCTTTGACGCCACCCTTCTTTCTCTCAGCATTCAGTTCTGTCTCCCCGCCTACCTGAGTTCTGCCCTATCAACAGGCCAAGGCAGTTTCTTTATTTATTAACCAAGAAAAGCAACACATAGAAATAAGGACCTCCTACACCATGTATTGGTTATCTGTGTATGTGTGATATACATATATAATACATACATACGTACATACATACATACATACATACATACATACATACATACATACATACAAACGGTCTGTGTGTGGAGTATGAGTGTCTGTATGTGTATGGAATATGCATGTGTGTGGTATATATGTATGTGTGGAGTGTGTGTTTTTGTGTGTGTGTGTATGTGTGTGTGTGTGTGAGAGAGAGAGAGAGAGAAAGTGTGTGATATGAGTAGAGTGTATGTGTGGGTGTGATGTGTGTGCATGTGTGTGTATGTATGATGTGTATATAGTAAGCATGCATACATTGTGTGTGTAGTATGTGATGTATGTGCATATATGTGTATGTATGTGGTATTGGTTGTGATGCATGTATATGTGCATTGTGTGGTATGTATATATGAGTATGGTGTTTAGATGGTATGTGTGTGTGCTGTATGTGTCTGTGTCCTGCCCATATTGACTTATTCTCTTGAGACAATGTCTCTCACTAAACTTGGAGCTATGCTGGCAAGACGCAAGACCCAAATATTTCTCTGTTCCCAACAAGATCCCCCACCTCCACCTCTGAGCTTTACAGGCATGTATGTGCCCGTGCCTCACATTCTTTTTGTGTGTGCTGGGGATTTGAACTCAGATCCTCATGCTTATGCAACAAGCAGTTTTACCCACTGAGCCCCCTCTGTAGCCCTGAGAATTTTTATTTTTAAAAAATGAAAAACTTATTTAGGGTGATTGGTCATACATATGGTCAACAATTTGTACTGGTTTGGAAGCAGCCTCAGTAGAAGCAAGTGTCACTGTGCTGTGTGTTCTTTCTATCATTTCTACCTTTTCTGTGGCCCCTGGAATCACTTAAAATATGATTATATGGCAGATAAAGAGGTACATATTTGTAAATTGAGCATCAAAGATGTAGTAACATTACTACTAATGACAAATAGTTTTGCATCAAGTACATCTGTTGTTAGAAGGGACTAGATTCATGGATCTAGCTTTTCATCCATTTGAAGTACTGCTGAACTGTCTGAACAGTAGCAGTGATATCCCAATGATAGCCTACTGTTTCGATGCACAATGAACTGTCACCGTTCATATACTGTACCCACTCTTTCCAACTTAGTGTGACACTCTGGAACTAGCTAGAACATACTGTCATTGTTAAAATAAAGATCAGGCCTAAAGAAGATGACCACTGCCCAAACATTAACATAAACAAGCCATAACTGCTTCTGTCCTTGCCGTTGTACTAGCAATAGCTAATGGATTTCGGCAACTTCCCGGTTCTTTATCTCAACCAAATCTCTTTGCTTTGGTAACCTTATTTAGTCTTCCCAATACTGTCATTCATAACCATTGCTGTCCTCCCCATCTGACAGATGAGCGACCTGAGCTGCATAGACATTCAGTTCTTATACAGGATGCTACAGCTAGTAAGTTCTATCACTGTGATTCAAGCAAGACAGTCCAACCTCTGAGAACCTGAGATCAGAGCTGCCTGGAACTGCTGCTGTCTGACAGAGAATATGCATGCTTTAGAAACAAGATTGTTCCAGACAGATGTGATTGTTTCTGCCCTGAGAGAAGAGGTTGCGATGGAGAACGAAGGGCCTGGAGGCTGCATGAAACAGATAGAGAGTAAAGAATCTTCCAGATGAACTAAGTTGGAAGAATAGACCATAGAGCTCTCTGACAGACAAGAAAACCTGTTTCTAACAGTCTGGCAATAATGGAAATAGGACTGTTAGCCAAAGAACAGTGAGCAAAAGGAGAGAGGCTGGAGACTAAGGTGGCTCCAAGTGGCTCTCCATCCTAGAGCCCATGTGGGCAGTGCACAGATAGACCACTCCAGCAGGTGAACCACAGACCCCTGACTATGTGATCAGACAGCACTGTCTTGACGAAGTCTCCTTTCTTTTGTTTGATGTATCTTTTTGTTTAATTTTTACATCAGCTTCTCCTCCTCTCGTTGGTCTCATTGGACTTCAATTTGCTGTGGAGCTAAAATTTATTTCATTTCATTGGTTTCATCGGTTAAATCATTGAATATTTTATTCATCAAGTCACTGAATTAAAGACTTAGCGTAACCCAGTCCAAATGTCCTTTAAAACAAACAAACAAATAGACAACAGAAAATCCCTGAGAGAGTCCATTTAACCAGGAGTTAAGGCAGTATTCATTTGCCTTGTATGATGAACAGTTTACTTTCAATTTTTGAACCCTGCAGTTGATGCTATATGATGGGAATGTTACCATCAATGCCTAATGTATCTATTGGACTTGGACTGTGCTATTTACTCCATTTTCCATCTCTTTCACTTTGAATATTAAGCTATTTATGTTTTGTTTCAGACTGTGTTATTTTTGAAGGTGCTTTAATTTTGTCATAGTATGCTTCAAACCATTAACGTTTACAATCTTTTCTTCATCTACCCCATTATGGCAAATACTGTTGATTAGGGCTTTTTTTTTTAGATCTTTATAAATGGTTTTCTACCTTGCAGACAGTACTGTTAAGACAAATCTATCATATCCCAGAGATCCTACACAGCTTGTTATTTCCGGGTGATTTATTACCCTCACCATGGAAATGTTGTTAGTGAACGTGGAGGAAGCAGAGGCTGTATTGAGAAATATCAATGTATCCTCATGTTCTGACTTGCAGTGACAGTCAGAGATCCATCTCCCTGACAGTTACCTTGTTAACATTTCGATCACATGGCAAATTTGCCATTTTTCATGGTAACAAGTATAAGTTTGCACAAGAACCTCAGATAGATGGGAAAGATAAACCAGCCTTCTCTCGGTTTCTCTGTGTGATGTAATCAGTAATCTTTGGGAGGAGTGCAATAATTACACCACGGAAAACTCAGCCCTGTGAAAATGTGTGTGTGTGTGTGTTTGTGTGTGTGGTGTAGAAAGCTCAAATTTTTCTTCATTAGGAATATCTTTTCTTCGTTTGCTGACATTTTGATGAACACACTACGCCTACATGAATTAAGGAGATATAACAAAAGGGTTCGCCATCAGCAGGTCGGGTTTAATCACTGCACGAGACATGAGTGAAATGGGTGAAGATAACAGCATGCAGAATTACGAGGAACAGAGAATTAGTGGTGGCTCTGACTACTTCTCCTTTAACCTCCTAGATTACCTGTGAACCTCTCTGCTCTTAGCATCACTGTCGAGTGATGGACATTCTTTACCAAACACCTCTCAATTTCTGACACTGCAGTACACAGGAGATGATACTGTCATGGTATTGGTTGGCTCCCACACTGGGCGCCACTACTGTGAAATCTTTAGTTGAAGAACTTTTGAAAACCTCAAGCTTGGGTGGTTGGTGCTGAAGGGGAGAATGTGTTTGAAAAAACATCTCACATTGGAATCAGCATTTTGTTAGGTTTTGGTGACCATGAGAGCTCTCGGTGCAATGCCTGGCCGTCAGTTGGAGCACACAGGTCGGTGTCCTTGAAACCAGCAGGCAGCTGCTTAAGGAGGGAAGATGGGACTCTGGGTGGCAGACATAAATTTCTTCTCTTAACTGTTATGTAGTTCACTGATACGTGTGCCTGAAGCTTCCAGTAACATTTGATTTTCTTCCAGTAACATGTTTCTTTCAGGTAGCTGTGTGTGTGTGTGTGTGTGTGTGTGTGTGTTGTGTTTTCACAATTACACCAGTATACAACTTACAGGAGGAAAATTATGCCAAATGTAATCATTTATCCCTTTCATTATAATATACATGTAGATGTATTTGTTTGACCATTTTTAGGCAGGATCTCAGGTAGCCCAAGCAGGACTTAAATTTACTTGAAGTTTCTTTTGAACCCTGATAATCCTATCTCAGCATCCTAAAGCATGAATTGCCATGTCTAGTCATTTTATTTTTAAACGCAAAAAAATGTTGAAGGCTACATTTGTTTTAATAAGAATATAATTTTGACCTGAAATACAGCTTATTTGTTTATTCATAGTTTTTTTTTGAGACATTGTTTTACTATGTAGCCCAGGCTAACCTCAAATTTATACTATTTCAACTTTATCCTCTCAGTGGCCAGCATAGGCCATCCCCTCAGCTAATATATCCTTTGTATTTCTTCTTAATTTTAACTGTACAGTTTCCCGTTAAGAAACTTGAACTAAAAAGTAATAATTTTGCTCATCTGACTCTAACTTTTCAGTGTGTAGTAAAGGCTTTTGCTTTGCCTTCTAACTCACTGTGCAAGTGCCCTAGCTCATTTGGGAATCAGGAGAGACTTCCCTTTCATTTCCCCCGGAAGTTGTCACTCTGAAAACGATGGGTGTCCAGTAGGAAATACAGAATGAGTTGTAAGAAATCAGAGAGAAATCTCGTGAGCTGGCAGGTGATCTGCTCCCTTGAGGGTGTGGGCTCCCGGAACACCTCCGAATCCTTCCTCTTTCACTGCTAACTTCTACCTTTACTATCTTTCAGTGTGGTGTTCTCAGGCCTTCTATTGCCGATCTGAACAAGATCAGTGTCTTTTGTGAGGTCTTCTGTGCAGACCCTGAGGGCTTGTTTACTTGTACTGCAAGTTCCCCCTGCTGTCCTGTCCTGTCCCTCTGTGTTCTGGATAATTCCTGCCCACCTTGCTCTTTATGACCACATCTTCCTGTTCCTCAGCTCTTCCCAAACCATTTCTCCCCTCTCGTGTCCTCAGCCCCTCCTAAATCTCAGAGAAAACATTAAACTATCATCTGTTACCTTTTGTTGTTGTTATTGTTCAGGGAAACTTGAGGTGATTGCAATTTTCTGAATCAATTAAGTAAAATGGTTTTTGTTAGGCCATTAGCCAAAAAAAAAAAAAAANAAAGAAATCTTTATTTAAAGAGCTCGGGTACTCCAGAATAGGATAGCTTCATGGTTGGTTAATTCATTTACACATACACACTTAAGCATAATCATTAAGAATATAATTTATCAAGAAGGTCAGCAGGAGTAGAAAGGGGGCTAAGATAGGGAATTGGGGAAAATGTGATTATAATGCATTTTGTGTGCATGTATGTATGAAGTAGTCAATCAGTAATTTTATTAAAATTTATTAATTGAGTTTTACTATAGTTTATCCCTGCATTTTCCCCATATGGGCTTCTTGCTCAAGGTTGGCCCTTTTCATAGTCAAAAAAAATAGCTATTGTGGGAAAGACTCCTTTCTCAACTCCCAAACAGAGAAAAAGGATTTTCATGTCTTCCTAAGTGCTGGTCCTGATGGACAGACAGATGCTCCTTGTTTCACACGTCTCCTCGCCAGCTGCCAGGTCAGTGACCAGACTGTGCTGTCTGACTGTTCTTATCCGTGACCTAGATCAGTCTGCTCCAGATGGGATTAGCTTTCTGCAAACAGTAAGGACTGATGGAAAAGGGAATCCCCCTCCAACAAATAGGGGTTAAGCTAGTGAAGAGAGGAGGAGGAAGAGAAGGAGGAAAAGGAGAAAAGAAGCAGGTACACAACCTTCAGGCTGGCCCACAGTTCTGAGACCCTGTGGAGGAGAGGAATCCCTTGATACTCATGTGGTCCTTCACTTTCTTTAGCTTGGTTACCAGGTAACAGGGGCCTGTTTACCCCCACAGGTAAAGGCCTTGAACTCTTTCACTCTTGAAACCTGTTTTTTGTGTTTCACATTTATTGACAGGAGAACTTTGGGTGCTGTTTTGTTCAGAAGGAGGCCATACCCCCACAGCTCCTCTGAAGCTCCCCAGCCTTCCCTCTGCCCAGTGGCAGAACTTGCAGGCAGATGACTCTCCTATTCTGCGCTATTCAGCTTCAAATGACAGGGCAGGCCACTTACCAAAAAAATCCATACTAGGTAATTGCAAGCCTCACACAGTCCACAGTGCTATTTTGAAATAAACAATCTGTTCAAGATGGTAGTTCTGTTTAGCAATGTAGTCAATATATTTTTAATTTAAAAATATATTAGTAAAATATATTTAACATGAAATCATTAAATGTAAACGTGTGTGGTTTGGTGCCATGGTATACACTCAGATTGCCTGATGAAAGGGAAAGAATCCTATTATGTGATCCTTCCTATACCAACATACAGAATTCTTGAACACATTAAATGTTTTATTTCTTCTACCCTCTGGCAACCACAGTTCTACTTCCTGTCTGTGTGAATCTGACTGTTGTGGAAGAGTGTATGGAACAGGTAGGTTACAAATCAGACGAATTGAGTAAGGTGGAACAAAGCCCTTATACTTCTGTCCAGAAGGCAGAATTATCCATACTTAAACTGCTTGCTAGATGAGAATTTGTTCATTTTTTGCTGTGGAAAACATCATGACCAGGAAAGGTTTTTTAGAATGTTCCCTTTTCTGAACAAGGATAGAGTGTCCCCCAAGGCCAAAAACAAGAGAAAGAACTTGTAAAATCCTGGTCCCATCCCCAAATTGAGGTGATTCCTGTTTTTTTTTTTTGTTTTGTTTTGTTTTGTTTGTTTTGTTCCCTGAGCTTTTTAGTCTTGTGATACTAACTTCAGCACCACAGATAAACTTCTGGAATAGTTTAAAAATAGCAACCTACACTCACAGCTCCAAAGCTACAGTTCCATGTAAGCAAGAGCTTGCACAGGACAATAATACTGTACAAGTGCTCTCACGTCTTTGTTGTGTGACAGTGAGTTCATGCTGTACCAAAACATGCATACCATTTTTTAAAAAATAGATTTATTTATTTGGTCTTATGTGTATGAGTTTCTTGTCTGTATGTATGCGTATGCATATGTATGTGTGATGGTTTGAATAAGAATGATAGACTTTTGTGTTTGAATGCTGGCCATAAGGATTAGCAGCACTATTAGGAAATATGGCCTTTTTGGAATAAGCATAGTTTTGTTGGAGGAAATGCATCACTAGGGCATGGCCTTTGAGGTCTCAAATGCTCAAACCAGGTCTAGTGTGACATTCGTTTCCTGCCACCTGCCGATCTAGATGTAGAACTCTCAGCTCCTTCTCCAGCAACACGTGTGCCAGCACACTGCCATGCTTCCTGCCATGCCAATCATGGACTGAACTTCTGAAACTGTAAGTCAGCACCAATTAAATGTTCTCTTTTTAAGAGTTGTCATGGCATGGCGTCTCTTCACATCTATAGAAAATCTAACTAAGAAAGCATGCATGGTTCCTATGGAGGTCAGATGAAGGTATCAGATGCCCTAGAACTCACTTACGGGGAGCTGTGCACCACCATGTGGATGCTGGGAATGGAACCCATGTCTTCTGCAAGGACAAAGTGCCTTTAGCTACTACACAACCTCTTCATCCACATGGAAATCTTTTCCTGTCCCTCCATGGCAGTTCAGCCTTTTCCAAGTCAGGTCTCAGATTCCATGCTCGCTTATGGATCCTTCTTCTCTGTGAAGCCTTTAAAATAAGAATCCATATTGTTTCTGAAATTAGACTCACTGCCTGTGTTTTAGGAACTCTGTAAGCCAGTTGGCCACCCATCCCAATCAGACACTTGAAAGAACTAAATCAATAGTGAATGTTTTAAGTAGGATTTTTTTTCAGTGTGCCTACACTGATTGAGAAGAGGAAAAGTGAGATCTAGAACTGCCCCTCAAGTCTGCCTTAGTCTGGGGTTTTTAATGTGAGAACTATGACTTAAATCAAGGGCAAGAGCTTTGCATGACCATGTGGTCCTGATCAAGGCCAGTCCCCTAATGCCCATTATTGTTTTGGCACCGGTTGCTACTGCAAGGTTGACTAGCAAGTTATGAATGTTTCTCTCATGGAGAAAATTCCTCTTCTGGCTTTCCCTAAAGCAGCCTTTCCTGAATGAACTTGAATTTCTCAGGGTATCTTATTTCAGTAGTCTCATGGTCAGAAGAAGGGACACAAGTGTTTTTCTTTAGAATATGCTTATCCTTGCTATGCTGGTCAAAATATGACAACTTTATGGAAAGCCAAAGCCACACCACTCACCTGTGCCTCTGAAAAGTAACTAAGCAGAGTTATTTCTTCCAGGAGTCCCTCCTGAAAGGCAGTGTGTCTGAATGACTGACCTATGTTTTATTTCTGTTTTCTCACCCTGGGATGGAGGAAACTGTAATTTAGAATTTATAAAATTCTTGTAGTAAAAATATTTTTCACCAAAGAGAACTGTTTGGCATCCTAAGGGTATATCTACTTTAGAGGAATGCTGATATTTAAGGTAATGATATGATTTCTTATGGATGACACCTGAGTGTAGCACCAAGGCTGAGATGTGACTCCTCATCACAAACCATCTTTCCAGATAAATCTATCCCCAAACTGATCCCCATCTCTCGTTAAAGCCATTAAGCTTCCTGGTAATTATAAGTCAAACCATACATAGCTGTCTCTAAAACACATTGTTGTTATAGTTGTTGATTTCTCATAATGTTGAACCATCCTTCTATAGCAATTGAAAGTAAGAAAATAGGAACACAGTTATTTGAAAGTCTTCCCCCTTTACCGCAAAGGATGGGTTGTAAAATCACAGGATGTTTCCTTTATTCCCTGAACAAAGATAATAGGTCCAGAAAGAGTCCTGGCATCAGTGAAGTTTCACGATGGCCCCAGTGAGAGCTCTATGGCCCTGTCCCTCCTCACCTTGCCGAGCGATGATGAAAAGGTGGTCAGCAGCTGCTTCCCTGGGAGCTACAGCTCAGAAAGTAAACAGAAAGAAGTAGTTAAGGGAAGCAGCTGACGCCTCTAGCAAGCACCTCAGAGGTCAATGAGAACGCAGATTGCTTTCCCTCGGGCCATCGTGACAGTGACAGAGGGGGGAAGCATCCTGAATCATAGTTTGAATTATTGCTCCCTAGAAGCAATTCTGAGGCCACTTCAGATACGGTTATCAGCACCAAACAAAGCTTTCTTCTCTCCTCAGGACCTGAAGCAAATGAGGGGGGTATCTATTCACACACACACACACACACACACACACACACACACACTACATATATCCACACACACACAAATATACATACAACACATCTATACACATACATACACATGCCACATACATCCATATCCACACACATATATAAACACAGATACCACACACACACAAATATACATACCACATGTCTACACACATACATACACACACCACATACATCCATATCCCATATCCACACACATATCTAAACACACATACCACATACATCCACACCCATACAAATATACATACCACATGTTTACACACATACATATACACACCACATACATCCACATTCACACATATCTAAACACACATACACACACCATCCCCAAAGGAAACAAAAGGATGTTCTTAGTGCTTCTAAAACATCCAGGTATAGTGAAATGGAGCTGCGGGCCTGCTTTTCGTCCGGCCCAGCTCCCACATGGCTAGCTTATACCCCAAAATA
>LOEQ01004980.1:185096-210789 GCA_001685075.1 Bramus lutescens | reverse complement strand
ATCTATCTATCTATCTATCTATCTATCTATCTATCATCTATCTAATCTCTCCAGATATATGTGTGTATGTGGACACATATGTATATGAAAATAAACATGCACTTATGGGAGTGGGGTATGTATGCATGTATAAAGTCATTTGCTCAGTATTAGTATCATTTGCTCACCACTTCCACTTCTCAGGCATCATATTCACCATTTTCTCCATCTCGGCATGATTTCTCCTTCACCATGTTGTCCTGAACCTTCAGCAATGTGCCTGCTACCACCACCCACCTCCTGAGACATGCTCACTCTCACCATTGGCTTCCTCAGATAATGTCACCTATCCTGAGGAGGGAGCAGAAAAGGACAATGAGGAAAGAAGGACAGGGTAGCATCTGTGCCTTGCACTGAAAGCTAAAACTGGGGAATGGCTGGATTCATCCCTTCCCCCACTCTGGTCCCAGTGCTAAATGAGTACATATTTCTTTGCCTTGCGTTGATTTTTCTCTGCTCTCTTGAATTTCCTATCTCCATCCAGAGCTGTGTCTAAGCACCCTGGCATACAGAAATCCTTTCATAACACCCAGCCGAATCAGAGTTCGCTATTCCCAAGACCAGTAGGTGGAGCTCAGAGGTTCAGCTCAAAAGTACATTTATTTTGGATTGTTCCCTTTTTCTATACCCGCTTCTACCATCTGGTTTTCTCTTTTCAAGCTCTTTAAAAAAAAATCTGTTGACATTCACAGTTCCCAGTATTGCTGTAGACACAAATGGTGAGAAACACATTCTTCTTGCTTTCCTTCCCAGAATTCCAGTGCTATAAAGACAAAGGGAATGCCAGGCCTCTGAGATTGTGTGTGTACAGCACAGGCCTCTGAGATTATGTATGTACAGCACCCTGGAAATGATGCCACGCTATAATCTAGCAGGGGAGTTGTATGCTTTCCCACTCTCAAAAGACACACTGGCTCAAAAGATCCCCATGTCTTATAAATCTCCTGCCATTCTCCTCTTCCTCGAGCAGAAACCTCTCACTCATTTCATTTTTCCCTGGCCACTTGCTTATGCCACCCGATGGAAATATGAATGGGTTATTGGCAACATTCTTGGCAGCCCGAATGAAATAAAAAACCAGAGGCCTACCTAAGGTATATGACTATAAATCTTCTATCTCAGGAGCCTGGGAGGGAGTTCCCAGAGGCAGGGTAGTGACCAGAATGTAAGAAAAGCCCCCTATGATTTGGAGTCTATGGCAAAAGTGAAGGGAGGTGCATCTCTGATCCCATTAATGTTCAGAGCTCCACAGGCAACAGCAGAGAAATGACAAGGGCTTGTCTGCCCTCGGCAGCCTTTCTGTCACGGGTGTGGCGATTTCATCTCACTTGGGACACATCTGACATAAACTATTTCCCCTGGCAAGGAGAATGCGTCTCACGCCTTGTAGATGTAATTCCACTGTCTTCAGAGGAAGTCCTTGGTCTCCGTAGGACTTGGCATTGTCGTGGGCATTCAGTACCCACGTACCACTGTGTCTAGAAACCACGCGTTATCCAGATATGAGCAAGGCCTATTGAAAGAAAGTCTGTAGCACTGCATGAGATTTCAGATATGCCCTGTTGACTTTTTAACCTTTAATTGAAGACCATGTCTCCAGATGCATTCTGCTCATTCCTAAATTACAAGAGAGAGTGACTCTTTTTTTGCATGGTATTCAGGAAGGAACTAATTACTCAATAGGCAGAAGTTCTAACCTATCATTGTTCAATGTCATCTCCAGAAACCAGGGAAGGGTTTTCTCCTATTCACCACATTAATTTTAGCAGATTTGACTAGATAATACAGAAAGCCATTTGGCAGTAGAGGAAAGACAACGCTGAAAATGTTGAATTAACAGCCCTGCCTTATAGAACCAGACACTGGTCTACTTCACAGCTGCTACCCATCCATTGGGATAGTTTCTCACGGTTTACAATGAACTGCCATCCTGAGAACTGGGCCCAGACATATTCCAGAGTGAGCTTGAGCTGTGAATTCCCTCTTGTCTGGCATTGCTCCAAGAGTAATCTTGACCGTATAGAGATAGAGGGGACAATCTCTCTCTCATGTCGAGGAAAAATACATAAGACTATAATGACTTCCTCCTTGAGCTTTTGGGAATCTTGCCCACAAAACCATCTGGTGTGAGATTTTCTTTGCAAAAAAAATGTATATATGTGTGTGTGTGTGTATATATATATACACACACACACACACATATTATATATATATATTGTTTTTTTCTTGTCTCCCATTCTGACAGATTATACATTTTTAGGTATTTGTCCATTGAATCTGTTTTTAATGTTATTGTATAGTATCACTGAAAACAGTCATTTTCATCACATTTTAGTTATATTCATATCACTTTTTAATTCAAAATATTGTTTTTTCTCTTTCTTTTCTTATTTTTTATTAACTAATTTTGTCAAAGGTTTATCTGCTTTATAAATTTTATCAGAAAATCTATTTTTGAGTCAGGCATGGTTGGTCTGTATACCAGAACTCTGAAGACCAAGGCAAGAGGATTACTGTGAATTTGAGGCTAGCCTGGGCCACTTACACATATCAGTCCAGCCTGGGGTACAAAGTAAGACCCATTCAAAAAACACAAAACAAATACCTACTTTCAGCATTTTCATCTTGCTTGGAAAACATTGATTTTTCTATCTCACTAATTCCTGCTCTTTATTTTTACTGTGATTTATTTTGTCTTGCTAAATATAGACTTTCATTGTTAATGTTTTACATGCTTAAATTTGACAGTATACTAATTTTGAGGCTATCTTCTCTTCTAATATAAGCACATATTTTAACATACATTTTTATTGTTATTCAGCTTAAGTAACTTAATTTCATTACAATAAAATATTAAATGGAGAAGTAAGTTTGTGCGGATATGGATACAGTGTTAAAAATAGCTTAGACTGTAGAGCATTTTAAGAACATTTATGTGCACAATAGACCCACATAAGGAGGAGGAGCCTGGGAAGCGGATGGTAGTTCTAGTGGGTTGAGTAGGCAGGAGACAAAACAGGAGAGGGTTATCCAAGAGATGGAATAACTTTCTTTTAAATGTGACAGTTAAAAGTGTTTACCATCCTCTAAAGAATAAGGTATTAAATAAAATGAGGAAAATTTTCTTAGCCTTGGGTGCTTAACATATACCAGAAACAAGTGAAACAATCATTAGCTCCTCTCAAGGGAAGTCATAGGCAAGACTATTGTTTACTGCTGAGTTTTAGTGCAGATCCAAGCGCCTTGCTCAGTCAGTGCTAACCCAAGCTGCCTCGGGGTTCTTAGGTGGGATCACTCCAACAGCAAAGTGAAGCCTTCTAATAACCAGACCTTCAGGACTGTGAGAGTGATGGATGGTTCTACACCAACTTGACCACACTACAATTATCCGAGAGGAGGGGACCTTGACTGAGAAAATGCCGCCTTTAGATCCAGCTGGAGGCAAGCCTATAGGACCTTTTCTTAACTGGTGATTGATGGGGAGAGCCCAGTCCACAGTGGGTGGCTTTATGGCCCTAAGTTCTATATGAAAACAGGCTGTCCAAGCCAGGAAAACAAGCCAGTAAGCAGCACCACTCCATGATCTCTGCATCAGCTCCTGCCTCAGGTTCCTGCCCCATGTGAGTTTCTTCCCCGACTCCCTTAGATGATGACCAGTGCTGTGGAAGTATAAGCCAAATGAACCCTTTTCTCCTGAACTTGCTCTTGGTCATGGTGTTTCATCACAGCGGTAGAAACCCTGAATGAGACAGGGAGGGAGGAAGCTTCCTATCATGGGGATGATTCAGAAGATCTTCCAGAGATTTGCTCTTGGAGAAAAGACCCATAAGCCTCTTCTTCACTTGGTCATTGCAAGCATCTTTAAGTTGGGGTGAGGGGGCGATATGACAGAGTCACTTCTGCTGCTCCCCAGACCTGAGTTCAAATGCCAGCTCTGTTTGGCAGCCCCATAATCTGAGAAACTTCTCATTCCAACTGACACTGGGGAAATCTGGGTCCCTTCTTGGGTTCTTAGTCCCATTAATAAGATAAGAATGGATTCAACTTATGATCGTTCAAGGACAATTTGTTTTTATTGATTGAAAGAAAAGCAGTCCAAGCCAAGAAAACTAAATCTCAGCATCTACCCAGAGGAAGACAATGGTGGGGGGAAGTGGGGCGGTATGCCCACATGGAGGTCAGACACATTGCAGACATGTAGCCACATGGCAGAGAGAAAGAGAAAGGAAGGGCAAAAAGTCAGAAAAGGCATGTGTAGGTTCTGATCAACACCAGCAAGAAAGAGGCAGAGAAGTGGAAAAGGAAAAGTCGTGCCCTTGTAGTTCAGGCTCGAGCAAGGTAGTCAGAGCCATCGGAACCTCATGGTGGCTCCTGGGTTCTGCACCAGGGAAAAGGAACTCTGGGAAAAAACAGTGAAGTAATCCTAAAGCGGAGGTTATTCTGCCCGTTTCTTTAGCACAGCTTTAGGTGAACCCTCCTTCCTAGTTATGGACCCTTGGCCAGGTGATTGACCTGCCCCAACTCAAATGTTGGGTCTCCACCCAGGTCAGAGATTCTGTTCTCTTTAACAGAGTTTTTCTTAATGGGTATTTATTGTAACATAAACACAATTTGTAGAAGTCACAAGATTGTGAAGATAAAATAAGACCTAGAAATGTCACAGAAGCTGCACTCATGAAGTATCATCACCATGGCTGCCTAAACAAGACCTGAACAGGAACAGCACCATTAGACATGGGAAAGGGTTGTCTTATGGGGCTCTCGACCCTAGGCAAAGAATTTTAGGCAACTGAGAAATCAGGACAGCATCACAGGATTAACACTCTTCCTCATGGAAGAGCACACCTATCAGTTATACAATACCAAATGGTCAGCCCTGAAATCACAGAACAGGCTGTACTTATAGAGCTAGGAAAGTATCTATAGCTATCTACATTTATATATATATATATATATACATACATACATACATACATACATATACATATATATGTGTGTGTGTACCTATATACATATATGGATAGTTATAAATTAATATATAAAACAAAGAAATGGGAGCCATGCATTTGAGAGAGAGCAAGGTAGGGTGCATGAGGAGAAGGATTGGGGGGAGAAAAGGGGATGAGGAAACAATGTAACTTTGTTTTAATTTTAAAAACACATTTTTAATTTAAGAAAGAAATTAAGATAAGATGGTGACAATGATGAGCACCGAGGAAGGTGCTGTGGCTCTGTGGATGAGAGAGAAAAATCAGACTTACTGATTGTGCTGTGAGCACCTGGTTATGTCAGACACTGCTCTGTTAAGATTCTGGGATGGGATAGAGATGGAATTGATGGGGGTACCCAGGTCAGAGGCCTCCGTCCTCTTTTCCCAGTTCTCTTCCATGTGTGACGTGAACACACCAGAGTCTCCTCAGCTCATCCTCCATTATTTATCAGGAGTCTTTGTATTCAGTGACACATGTGGCAGATATAAATTCATGGCACTCCCCCCCCGCCTTCCCCACCCCAGAGTGCTTCTGGGCCAGTTATACAGCGGGGACCCTTTAAGGAATCAGCTCTTATAAACCGAGATGGATCGCCTCCTGGGCCTTTTCCTTGCACACATTTCAGGCTTCTTGGGATTTCTTGACAGTGCAGGGCTAATGACTTTTTGATACCAATCGATGCACAGCTAATTAATTTACTTCACAATTTTCATGGACTCAAACTGCCCAGGGGTTGAAATGATTAGTTGCTGTTGTTTGTTTGTGTTTTCACCTTTCAGGAGCCTCTTCCCCGTCTTTCCTGTACGAATGGACTAATTAGCTCCTGATGACTTTATCTGTTGGTGGAATTTGGTCTGTTGCTTTTAGAGAAAGCCCAAGTTTGATTGCAGGCAACCACATTAGAGCTCACAACTGCTTGTCATTCCAGTTCCAGGAGATCAAACTCTTGCTTCCGGTTTCCAGAGCCAATTGTATTCATGTGTTCATACTCCCACGGGAAAATACATATTTAAAAATAATAACAAATCTGCTTAAAATAAATAAATAAAATAGCAAACCATCATGACAATATTAGTCAAATTGCATTAACCTTTATTAATTTTATATTTGAAAGTATTTCAGGATTATTTAATGGACCACAGGTTACACTTAGTTTAATGGTGATATAATTTAAATACAGCACTCTTAGGATTTGTATAATGCAATTTTAAACAGAGAGACTCCATTGGCTTGTCCTGGTTTGATATTTGCTCAGAAGCTTAAAGAAGAGGGTGTGGGTCAACCCCAGAGAACCTAGACAACAATGAGGACCCTAAGAGAAACTTACATGGATCTAATCTACATGGGAAATATAAAAGGACAAGATCTGCTAAGTAAATTGGGAGCATGGGGATCTTGGGAGAGGGGAGAAGGAGAGGGGGGAGGAAGGGAAGGAAATGGAGAAAAATATATAGCTCAATAAAAAACAAAAAAAGAAATAAGCCATTCATGAATGATGTATGACCCCACCTATCAGAAGTACTTGGAGTAGTAACATCCACTGGACAGAAAGCAGAGCATTGGCTGCCAGGAGAAGGAGAAATGGGCAGTTATTTAATGGTAAGTCTATGGTTGGATTATAAAATTTCTGGTAGACATCAGTGTGGTTGTACAACCTTAAGTACTGTTAGCTGAATGGAACAATTACAGGCAGTTGAAATTGTAATTTTAAGTTGTATGTTAGTCAGGTACAGTGGTACATGCACCTGGAAGGCAGAAGCAGGTGGATCTCTGTGAGTTCAAGGCCAGCCTGGTCCCCATAGTGAATTCTAAGGCAGTCATGGCGATTACACAGAGAAACCCTTCCTGAAAAAATGAAACAAAATGCCACATTTGTTTTGCTATGCACGCCAAGAGGGCGTGTGGCCAGATTTAATTCACACAAGGTGACTTCTCCAAATAGAGCCATTGTGGGCCTTTCTGAACTGTCTCTGTATCTGCCCCAGCTCCAGGAAAACAGGGGCTTCCAAACCCTTGCCTAGAGCAGAAATCCCCACACTGCTGATATGTGCAGCCATTCTTTAGAAGTGATATTTGATAAGAGCCAGAATTGTGGAAAGAGCCTGCAACAGCATATTGCAGGAATTGCCTAGAGTTATACTGGAAACATTAAATTTAAAAAAAAGCATTGACTGCTTTTACTGCCAATATAGTGTTTCCTTATTGTAAAAAATAAAGATAATCAGAAATGACTTATAATCCTGTCACCTGAAGAACGATCCTGCCAACATTTTGGCCAATACTCTCCCACTAGCTTTTATTTTATAAATAAACATATATTTATATGAGAAGAAGAAGAGGAGGAGAAGGAAGAGGAGGAAGAAGAAGAGGAGGGTGTAGGTTATGTGCATTCCTCGAGTCTCAAATCCCATCTGTAAAATGGGTTCATGATAATCTATGATAAGCGTAATTGTTCAAACGGCAGTTGCACACCTGTTCTAACAGTCCCAAGACAGAACACCGACAGCACGGATGACATCAAACATGGCATCAACAGTGACACCCACTCATTGTATGTGGGAATATAAAGTGGTACAAAATTTCAGAACATAGTTTTGGCTGTTCCTTAAATACTGTGGCACATCCTGTAACCCAGGAGCTGGACTCTCTGGTATTTACACAAAGGAGTTTCAAACTAAAGTCGGCAAAGACCTGCAGAGTCTGTAGCAGTTTTGTGGATGAGTGCCAACCGTGGGAGCAGCCAAGGCGTCCTTGAGTAGACAAATGGTCCATCTAAACAATGAAATACTATTTAAGGCTAAAAGGAAATGAAATATTGGCTCATGAAAGACCATGGAGGAAAGTTAAATGCTTATGTTCTTTTGCTAATGGGTGTTTGTGTGTTTCTGAGGACACATGCATATATTGTGTTCATGGGAACAGAGGCCGGAGGGCAATCTCAGGTATAGCCTTCAGGAATGCTGTCCACCTCATGTGAATCATTGACTTTGGGTCATGCTATTTCCATGACCCAAACGTTATCTAACGAGGAAACAGGCTTTGTGATTTTGATGATGACCGGCTGGGAAAGGCAAATTTTAAAGACAGTTTGTTAAGAGCAGTGCTTGCTCACCAGGGGGTGTGTGTGTTGGTGGCAGGGAGGGAGGAGATGAATGTACACTACAGACATTGGAAGACAGTGAAACTGCTTGGCATGCTACTGTGGTGTTAGAAGTATGTCATTGTACTGACCTATAAATACGCAACACCAGGACAGGACCCCATTACCAAGTCTGGACTCTGCCTGACAATAGTGCCTGACAAATGTTGATTCAGAAATGGTGACACTTGTCCCACCCTGCTGAGGACACTAATGTTAGAGTCAGTAGGCAGGGAAAGTACAAAATACTCTGTTACCTCCTCAATTTTTCCATGAACTTATAGTTTTTCTTTGAAAAGAGTCAGTTTCAGTAAGCCATCATGTAGAAGGTGTGGTATTTTTCTCAGCACAGAAGTGGGTTGTGGGAGCTTGCCTGGTTGCTTATGGTCCTGTTTCTCTTTAGTTTGTTCCCTGTCCTGTTCTCTACCCCAAGAACAAAGCATCAAGGGAGAGAGCATAGAGATGCAGAAACATGCATGAAAGACCTCTGGCTAGTTTACTTGAGAAAGGAGAAAGTGGGTAGCTGGAGGGCCATATGCTCTAGCTACCTGGACTATCTCTGCATTAAATGATTCTATATGATTTTCAAAGGCTCCTCGGTATGACAGCTTTATGATTACTTAGAAACAACTACTATCACTGTATGGGGTGACTATTACATCCATCTTCATAGAGACTCATGCCGTGTACGTTAAAACAAGATTGAGGCGTAAAACAGAACGACGTTGACAGGCCTGTGTACCTGCTCTTTGTGTCTTCATTGGAAAAGTCCCATGGATTTGCTTTTAAAGCGATGACTGATTTTCATGCCATTAGAAGCTGAAAAGAGCTTTGATGTCAAAGGTCAAAACCACTAACAAAATAATGAGCTTGGCACCACTGGGGACAAGATAAACTCTGATGAGAGTGGCCGTTCTCATAATGACATTTACAACATTTCTGTTAAGACGCTGTTGTCCACTGAGAATGCGAACAAATTTAATATGTGTGATTTGGTGTGTATGGGGGGGTGGGGCGAGGAGCATCTCTGTAGTGTAGATGCTGAGAATAAAGCTAATCATTGCTCAGATTGTATCAAACGATAGTTAAACAGACTTGAAGTTGGCCAGACCTGGACCCAAACTCCTGGTCTCCTGTCATTAGCCGTTTGAAGTTATCAAAGTCCATAGGCTTCTCAGACTCATTTTTCAAATTATTTTTCATTTTTTAAGTTCATATGTATGTATGCAGGAGTACCTGTGTGAGGATATGGGCCTGAGTACAGTCCCTTAGAGGCCAGAAGAGGGCATCTAACCCTCTGGAGTTCTTGCTGATTTTGAGCAACTACCACGTGTGCTGGAATGGAAGACCAGGCACTGTGGAGGAGCCTCAAGTACTCTTATCCTCCGTTCCAGATGTTAGAGACTTGGAATTATCATTTACAAAATGCGGTTAAAAATAGGTCCCTTGTATAAATGCTGTGAAGATAAAATGTGATAACACAGAGAAATACCAAATACAGTTCTGACCCATAAGAATACTCTGTTTGGAAGTCTAGTCTTTAATGTTTTCTAGTAAGGGCTGCATTATAACTGACATTTAACTAGTAGCTAATGAGCTAAGGAAGTTTGAGTTAATGAATAGTTAATGAGTTTGAATGGGTTTTGTGCTCTAAGAACTTCTACACCCTTTCCCACCACGATCCTCATCAACTGTACCTTCCATGTGTAAGAACTTTGACGGTGAACTCGTGATAAATGGTTCATTGTGGTCCTGGGACGTGATGGATCTGGCTGAGTCTAGTTAATGAGCTGTTCAATGTCCAAATCCAGAATAGAAGAGAGACTGCTTTTTAAATTGGGTTTTTGTCTTCAGCCCCCAGTAAACAATGAGACTAGGAGACTTAGAAGTAGGAAGAGGTGCTGCCAATGAACCATCCTCTCCTTAGGAATGGGACCTCGGGCGGGCTCAGAGACGTGAGCAGACCTCCCCACCGCCCCTGCTCCCTTTTGCAGGGCTGCTCTACTGCCTCGTTTACAGGTACAGAAAGCCTCTTGCTTAAAAGCCATGCCTGCAAGGTGCCTTTTCTCAGTCATGCATGAACCCTCCAGCTCTTGCTCCTCCTGTCAGTGATGAGTTCAGGGACTGAGCAGAGAGGCAGTCTGGTTTTAGTTGATATTTTAAGACTCCTTGTGGTGGCCCTGTTTTCTGCCCCTAATTCTTTGCTTAAAAAAAATCTGAGCTTGTATCGCCTCATTAACGTTAATGGTTTAACCTTTGACTGTTTCCCTGTGTGTGATGAACCCACATTCACTGCAACTGTGTAATTGAAGAGGAGAAACCTACCACATTCTTTATGGAGGCCTTGGGTTATTCGGGATCATGTGGCATCTTGATTTCATTTTAATGGTATAATGCCAGAAAACAGTGTAGCATTCCGTTACCTCAAAGAAAAGTACCCGTTGCCCCCCCCCAATAGTTAGACATCTCAAAGTTCTGAGTTAATGTTGACATTGATGAAGAGGATGAACTGCTAATTTAAATCTTCAAAACATCCATCCCCTGATAACGGAAGGTGACTGTTTCCTCGCACATACGTGTAAAATCCAGCATATTTGCTTTTGGAATTCACAAGGAAATAATGAATGCTTTGTGTTATATCTTTCCCCTTCCAGGTAATAGGCCCTCACCTTTCTAATTTTTATTGAAATAACTGCCAGAAGACAGAGGATTCCAAGCTACCCTTTAGCCCCGAAAGATATTTTAAGAACACATATTTAATGATATCTGTACCAAAAACTAGTAAGAACCCATGTGTGTTTTCATGTGCTTATGCATGTGGCTACATTTGCAAATATGTGCATGTGCTTGTATGTGTGCATAAATGTGTGTATGCACATGCACACATACTTGTGTTTTCTCCCTTTTTGCCATGGTGAAAACTCACTTGTGCAACATGAGCTTTTACTCAGTGAGCCATCTTGCCATTCCTGTAGTCATATAATATTTCTAAGTTTTGTTCAAAATGGATTAAGCTTTTTTTCTTCACTGTGGAAGTAACATATATTTCGTTCTGTGATCTACTCATAGTCTGTGTGATCAATTCGGACTAATTTCTTTCTTTGTGCCATTTTGTCCCATAATGTTTCTTGCTGTGTAGTTCTCAAACTTATAATCTTCCTGCATCCATCTCCACAGTGCTGGAATTATAGGTGTGTGCTAGGGTGTGTGACCTCAGAATAATTCACTGTTCCTTTGGAAGCAATATGGTCTTTCTCAAGGAGAATCAACAAGTTTGGACTGGAAGCCAAATAGCTCCTTCCTGACATTTGCCTCCTGTTCTGTCCCTTTATAGAGTCTGCAGGTGCCTGCTGCTTTGCTTGGAGAATGGATAGCCTTTCTCCTTTCCATTTCTCTGTACTTTCATGACTAAGAGACAGTTTCCAGGTCAATAATCGTATGAGAATTCCTAATTTCACGTCCAGAAGGGTCTCTCCAGCCATGCGTCTGTTCAATCATTTTATCTTCCTCTTATATATTTAATAGTGGGAGATTCTTATTTCTAAACAAGCCATCCATGTCATCTTGAAGAGAGTTTGTCTATGTAGGAACTTGGTGGTAACCTTTTAGAGGAGGACATTTTCCTAGAGAGAATCCATGTGATAACAAGATTTATTTCATTCCGGAGCAAGTGATATTTGAATGAGCAGAATTTCAAAGTCCAAAGAGAATGACAGATATAACTAATGCCCAGGATGATTGAGAAGAGAGACCCCGTGCTGTATCTTGTCTCCCACATCCTTTCATCACTGGGGACAGAAGCGATTTTCTTAGCAACGCTGTGTGAAACTGTTGAGCAGTATTTCCACGGTAGCACAGTGAGTGGGGCCTTAGCGAGCAGGTTACATGGAGCTGGTCCTGGGTAACAAGACTGGGAAAGTTTGCCTTCCTGCTTCATCACCTAGCATCTCTAAGGCATTTTTAAAAATCAGGACTTGAGATGCCATCAGGAAAGTTATCATGTTAAAACAATCACTCATTCTTATTTTGTAGTTTTAACAACAATTCCCTTGTTTCAGTATTAGTCTTTAAAATTTCAGTATTACTCAAGTTGTTCAAAAACCCAGAAACCTGTGAAAAGTTTAATTGGCTATCTACTTATCTTCTTGGCAACCCCCTCTTCATAAATATAAATATATTAAGATATAAGTGAGGGGAGGATTCTGGGAAGTTGACAGACATGGAAGAAAGAGAACTCTGGATCCTTCCGTAGGCAGCAACCACAGTGACCGCACTAGTGTAGTAAAATAGTATAGGATGAAGACTCATCCCTTCCAGCGGAAAGTTCGGGCTGTGCATTGTTAGTTAATTTGGGAGAACTTTGACGGTTAGCATAGCAGAAACCACTCATTCTTCCTCGGTTCTACTTTTCATTGGTGCTACTTTTCATAGTATTACTTAGTTGATTTCTTTTTCAGTTAAACTCATTATTAATTTTAAAGACATTACTGTTTTCTCTCAGTTGATTTTCCTTTGTGTTCTATAATTTGATTAAATCACCTACAGCTCTAACACCTGTTTGATGGAATCTTTAGAGTTTCCTACCTACACGACCACATTGTCTGGACTCCAGGGTGTCACCTCCTTCTTTCCAGTGTGAATAGCCTTCAGTTCTCTCCTAAATAACAGCTTTGGCTTCAATTCCTCAGCCTGGGCTGAGGGACAGTGGTGGAGGCAGACACCCCTGTCCTGTTACAGTGTTCCCCATGTGACATCATGCAGGCTGTGTGTCTGTGATATGACCTTTATTGTGTTAGGATACATTGTTGAAAGTTATTGTTTTCAGATAACAACAGTGTTTTGCATTTGTGTTCAAAGTAGTTACAAAGCTCAAGGTACCTACAGGAATCCTCTGGAAGGGACTGACAACATCCACCTCCTTCCCTCCCCTCATTATAATCTCGTAGGAGGGCATCACCACTGTCCCAAAGTCATCCTTTTATTTAAAAGATAATTATGAATGCCAGATTTCAGTGTGAAGTCTTATTTTTTTAATTTTTAGCTAGAAATTCTATTTTCTTTCTTTTTTGTTGTTGTTGTTTCTTTTGGTTTTTTGAGACAGGATTTCTCTGTGCAACAGCCCTGGCTGTCCTGGAACTCACTTTATAGACGAGTAGGCTTGACCTCACAGAGATCCACCTGTCTCTGCCTCCCAAGTGCTGGGATTAAAGGCATGTGCTATTATACCCAGCTTTCAATTTCTTTTTAATGCATTATAACAGTCCCATTAATCCCCACCTTCTCTGCTAGGTGAAACAAATAGGAGACACTGTCATTATTCTAGAATCATGAAGTTTTATTTTCGGCTCAGGAAGATGACTGCTGTAAAAGCATGAAAGCCTGAGTTCAGATTTCTAACACCCACATCAATAAACACTAGGAAAGTCAACCGCTGAAACAGTTCAGTGCGTAAGGATTCTTGTGGCCACACCCAGTGGCCTGAGTTTTCTCACTAGAACACACAGGGTGGAAGAAGAAAAGCAAGTCCCACAAGTTGTCCTTGGACCCCCTTCCGCCCCCTCTCTCACAGAGAGACCCTACCTCAAAAAAGGAGGTGACAACAATTGTGGCAAACACCTGACATGGAGCAACCACACATGTGGACATGCAAGGGTTTGCACACCAAAGCACAAACAGCTATATACACATACAAACAAAGAAAGAAAGTAACTTTAAAACTTAAAGTTAGCTATCAAGAGCAGAATTTGGGGGGAAAGAATCTGCATGGTGGGGCAAGTGTTTTTCCTTGGGAGAGAGGGAGAAGTGAGAAGCCCATGCTTGAAATAAGAACCTGGAGCTGAAGAACCAATTATCGCAGTGATAACTGTGCCCTAGGTGAGTCTGCCTGTGGCCCCTGCGGCCTCATCGCCTGTAGGCTGGGTATTGAAAAGGATGCTTTGGACCAAGAGAGAGGTGGTAAATCAGCAAGCTGCAAAGCCAGTGAGGGAAGTCATCCCTAGGAATGAGGCTCTGTGAGGACATCTCCCTGAGGGGCTTGTCACTTCAAACATTTAACACAGGCCTAACAGGCATGTAGAAAACACATGGGCTAGGAAAGGACAAGATGTCCTGATGGATGTCCACCTCCCACCACCCCCAGGCATGTCTAGGGTCAGTTATCCTCCCTGCCATGGAAACAGACCTCAACGGCCAGTCCCTGTCTGGTGTTTGGTGATAATGGTTTGGAGAGAGGGGTGTGCCTTCACAGAAGATGGGATATGCAGATAAGGAAAATATGACTGACCGCCTGCTCAGGCAGGTAGAAAAGCGGCTTCGTGGTGGACTTCACCTTTTAGAGGGGCTTTTAGAGGAAGGAGGAGGGTGCCACAGTGCTGAATTTCCTCATGATGGATATTTAGCTCTTGATTAGGTATAATGTTTGTTTTGTTTTGAGACAGGGTCTCAGTATATAAGCCAGGCTAGCCCCAAACTCACAAAGACCCACCTACCTCTGCCTCCTGAGTTCTGGGATTAAAAGCCTTTGCTTCCATGTTGACCCCAGTACAATGTTTTTAAAGGGGTGGGTCTGAATACTTGGAGATGATTTATGTCCCTCTTCTCTGGAGGACTAACAATATTTGAGCATATTCTCATGAAACACTCACACAGAGCAGGGACTTTCTTTTTTCTTTCCTTCTTTGTTTTGCATTTATTTTCTCCAAACATGAGTTACCCAAATCACAACTGCAGGAGGAAATCAGTCAGGGTGGTTCAGTTCCTATTGGAGTGTGGGGGCGGGACTGGAGATCTGACAGCTTGGCTTCTTCTTCTCTTCTGGTCCAGTCTTTGTATAACACCTTCACCAAAACTAAGGCTGTGTGAAAGATAGCCAGGAAAACTCTCGGGCCAAAGGTGAATGTGTACAAAGAATCTTTATACCTTGAAACAACATATAAAGGACATCACTATTTTGTAGCTATCTTCATACTGTTTTTTATATTTCTTATAAACAACATCTCTCTTTTATAACTAAGGAAACTATGATGTGGTAGAGGTTATACAACTCGATTAGATACCTGTGACTGTGCATTTAAGAGTTAGGATACAAATTCAGTTGAGAAAGCAAGCATCCCATCCGGTGGAGGAAACTGAACGGACCATGGGTCACCCAGACCTGAGACAGATCCCTGGATCTCCTAGAAATTTTAGTCTGTGCATTCTTTGTGGAAAGCACAGGGTGAGAGGACCAGACCTAACAGGGTGGGCAGTGAGCCTAAAGCCCAGGAAGCCCAAGGAGGGAGACTAGGAAGTCTTAAGTAGGAACAAGGGGGCCTTGGGCCTGTTAGGAAAGGGTAGAGCAGAAGCTTTGAGTATGCCAAAATGGGGGTGTTGTCTGTGGAGAAATACAGATCACTTGTGCCAGCTTACAAGACTTAGTCATGATGGGTCTGTGGCCCATGGATATCCCCTCAGAGAAGGAGGGCATGGGATAGGCAGTTGGCTCTCCCTTGAGATTGCAGCCACAGACACCTGTTTGCAATTCTGCCCTCCCTGCATGTGGTCTCACAAGATGCTAGGGTACAAGAAGCTCCAATAAATTCAGTACATGTAGTTATGAGGAAGCCTCAAGTGTCACCCACACTTCTAGTGGTAACTCGTTACCCATGTTCTGTAAGTAAAGCCCATAAATTCATTGGTCCTTAAGGGTAAACACTGGTGGAATTGTGCTTTGGTTTGTGGTTGAGACCTCATGAGGAACAAGTCGACATTGTTTGCTTCTCTCTAGAAAAGAAATTATCGTGTGTGTGTGTGTGCGTGTGTTTTGAGACAGCATTTCTCTGTGTAGCCATGGCTGTCTTTGAACTCTCTTGGTAGAGCAGACTAGCCTCAAATGCAGAGATCCACTTGTCCCTGCCGCCCAAGCGCTGGGATTATAGGTGTGTGCCGCTGTACCTGGTTTAGAGAAGGAATTATCTTCATAGATAGAAAGAGGGAATGGATGCAGAGAGGGTGAGAAGGAGTGGCAAAGGGACTGTCTGGACTCTCAGCGTCAGGCAGTAGGTGGGAAATGCTGCTGCTGCCTGGCTTGGATCACTCTGGCTCTCCAATAGTCACCCTCATTGCCACTACCTGCTCCCTCCAGTTTTATCCCTGGAGAAACAGAGTGCAAAGAGGCTTAGGAATTTGCTCAGGATCCCATTGCTCACAGATGCTAGATGTAGAACCCCAATCCACAATTCTGATGCCTAACCTCTTGCCCACTGTGGTGGTATGAATGAGAATGGTCCCCACGGGATCATATATTTCAGTGCTTGGTTCACCAGTTGGTGAACTGTTTGGGAAGGATTTGGAGGTGTGACCTTGTTTGAGTGATATGGCCTTGTTGAAGAAGGTATGTCACTCAGGGTAGGCTTTGATATTTCAAAAATCCATGCCAGCCCCAGTGTCCCTCTCTCAGCTTACTGCCTGCAGATCACAATGTAAAGCTCTCAGCTACTCTTCCTGTGCCATGTCTGATTGCTTCCTGCCATGATAATTATGGACGAACCCTTGAAAACTGTAATCAAGCCTTCAATTAGATGCCTTGGCCATGAATCAATACGGAAAATCAGTTTTCACAGTATGAAATAAGCCAACTATCTCAAGCAGTATCCCATGAGATGTGTTTAAGAGATTTCATGGCAGCATGTATTAGTTCAAGAGATGGTAACTTAAAGTTAGTCAGGTTCCTGTGCACTGGTACCTCAGCCATATTTTGAATAAAATAGTATGCCCTGAGAGTTGCCTGGAGAAGCCTTTATGGTGCAGAGTTTCCTTGGCTCATTTGGAAAAACCTCTTTTCTCACAGAAAACTTCCTTTGTGTTTCACCAAGCATTAGAATTGCTCAGAATGTGCTTGCAGAAATGATAGCAATAAGCACATAGGGCATTAAGAATTAGAAATAGCCTCAAGACAAGCAAAACCTTACTATGTGGGCTGAGAACATGTCTTAATTACGAGCCTGGCCCATTCCTGTCTTTGCAGGAGTCTTGTGTGCTCATTGCTCAGACCTGGGAATGCTGTACACTGTCCCCTACCTATGCCACATGCATCCCAGCTTCATCTCCGTATTTCCCTTGATAGGCAACTTCCTGCTGAGTCCCCACGTGACACTCCACAGAAGTTCTTTCTCCCTAGTAGGAAGCGGCTGCACCTGTGAACAGCCTAGACTCAATTACTCTCCAAATTTGAATTCAGCTGGCAGTCTAAAGCTGCAGCCCTTGAGCCCATTCACTCCCTAATCATCTGATCTCAAAGGACACTCCTAAAGAGAACACGAGCCATATTTCCACACAGGAGAACCCGGGGGCTAAGTCATCTGGCATTTGCACAGGTCAGCTGGAGTGCATTCATTGGGTACCATGGAACCCACCATCCTTGCCAGTCAGCTGCCGTCCACCTACTAGGTCTCTGACTGCATCAGTCGAAGCAGTGCAAATGTGCCTGGGCAGCACCAAACTTTGAAAGGACTTAGTGTAGCTCATGGTCTTCCTTGGATAGCAGGTACAATCCATGGGAAGACCCAGTTGAAGAGAATGCAACTGTGCAACAGAGTGTCATATACTCTTGGGGAATTCTGCAGAATAACTGCTCCTGCCTAGTGTCGTCCAGGAGCCCCTTTCTTCCATGCTAATAATGGGCAGCCTCTCCTAATCTTTTAAATCTTAATCTGAAATTCTTCCCTGCTTTATAAAGATCCGGGAAGACTCTGTCTTTCGTATGGATGCATCGATGGATATCTTTGCGATAAGGAGTGATAGGGACATAATGGGTCAAGAATTGGGTGCCAATGAAAAGAGTATTTGTTGTGGTGTTTGGTAACTGTCTTCTCCTGAGTGATTTTTGCGCCCCTACCATAATCTCAAGATGTCAAGGATCTTCTTTTTCCCATTGCTATTTCTTAAGTGTGTGTACCACATAGCTAAATTTAATCATCCAGTAACTGTTCCATTAAGGCCCTGGAATTTCTTCATAGAATCACAAGGAACTAATCCACGTAATGAGCTGGTGGTCTTTGGCTACGTGAGTATTTGCTTCTAATGTCACTAAGCGGAGGCATGTCACGGAGTGCTTTAATACTTGGGGATACATCGTATCCCAGCAAATGAGGAGTTTTGAGCTAGTCCATGAGGAGGACACATCAACGGCGGTATATCCAATCTTTAAGGTCTGTTGGCTTTGGGTAGATTGGAATGTAAGCCTTTGTGTATGGAAACTCAAAGATCTATCCCTAGAAATTGACTTGCTTGCGTTGGTACAGGGTACTATCCAAAACAGCATTGAAAAACTTTTTAGCTCCAGCATAGTTCTTCTTCCCCTTTTTGTCATTGCAGTTTTGGAATTATCCCCACAAATGCTCATGGTCTAGGTGAATGAAGAGGAGGAAGGAGAGTTTTATGTATGCACACCAAAACCTCAGCACAGACAGAAGGAAAGGCTAGAAACCTCCACTGATGAGGAAAGGGACGCTATTCTCACTTTTTGTCTGCACCTAAGAAAGATTTTAGGTTTCGTGTGATATCCAAAAGCATTACCCAGAACCTAAAAGCTCAGTCCATTAAGAAAGGAGACTAGAAAATCTATGATAATGACTATTTTGGCCCATGCTGATACAAATCATAGGGCTTTGATCCACATAATCAATGTGTTGAGATTGTAACTCTTAGGGAAATACTGACTTTGCAAAGGCAGACAGAAAGGGTACTTACAGATACCATGTGTATCTGTGCAAAGGTGAGTAAATCAGCTTCAGCTTGAGTAAAGGGTGCGATGTATTAGTAATTTTAAAAGACTTAGGAATCTGTTGAGGGGATTCACTCATTGATTTCTAATGGTTCACTTAATTAAATTTTGCATAGGCAGGTAGAAATTCAGATCTGTGTTACTAAACACTTGTATATTAACAGATCTTTCTAGACATTTGTATTTATTTCTCTATTACAGACAGAATGCTTAGGTTCCTCCAGGATGAATTGAAAAATGTAATTCCATGGCTGCTGTGATTTCCATGATATTCCATGAGAATAGAACCTCTCAAATGGGACTAGTGCCCCCATTAGGAAGCTGAAAAGCTAGCTCTCCTATGAGAATATAGGGAAACTCTCCTCCATAATCTCCAGCATGGAAGCAGGCCCTCACAAGAACCCAACAATGCTGCTACACTGGCCAGTGTTCCTATCCAGTGTTTAGTACACATATTCTGACAGACACAAAACAATGTACTCCTGTGCCTTGCTATTTCACTTCATAGGACGTCATGTATCTCAGGCATCTCCATCCCATTTATTTTCCATCCCTTCCTTCATATGCACCCTTTGCCCTTGCAACCCTCCCAATAAAATAAAATTTAAGAGAAAGAAAACTAAAGGAAAAAAGTCTCATCATGAAAGCTGCAGTGTGACATACTAACACAGTAAGCCCTTTTATCCATATATCTTTATGTGCAAGTGTTCATTGTAAAGAGTCGTTGATCTGGTTTGAGGCCTCTTTTTTTCTGCTATACTATCAATGTTGGGCCTTCACTGGGACTCCTCCTGGATATACTGTTGTTGCCCTATGTCATAGCCATCCGTCAGCTTTGGGTCTGCAAGACTGGCTCCTTCATGTGCTCCAGCAGTTCACAGAAGGGGTGGATATTGGGGTGGTTCTGGGCCTGGGTAGTTGCAGGATTGTTCAGCCTGCAGCTCTCCCCTGTCTTCACCACCAGGGTGAGCTCTCTAGCATTGCTCTGGCTAATTCACCCTTTGCAGAGATGACCGAGGGACAGAACCAGATATCCTGCATTCATATCTTCAGAGTAGGCTCTCCTACACCTACACCTTCAGGGTCAACTCTACTGAGCTACCAAGGCAAGGTGCAGGGGCCACTCTCTCAAGTTCTGCAGCTGGTAATGGGGAGGGTCAGCTCCCTTGCCCTCCACGGGTGGTAGAGGCAAAGAGTGGAGAGCATCTTTCCTTCACTCTTATCATCACATGACAGACAGGGAATATTCATTTTTTTTGGTTTGGGTTATTATAACATAATTACATCTTCTTCTCCCTTCACCTTCCTTCAGTATCTCCCATATACCCCCTGGCTCTTCACTTTCAAATTTATTACCTTTTCTTTAATTGTTGTTTTACACACACGCACACACATACACACATGTACTCCATACAACCTGTTTACTCTGTATAATATTTCTTATATGTATATGTCTTTAAGGCTGACCATTTGATATTCGGTAACCAATTATTGTGCTCATGCATGGGGAAGACCATTTCTCCCACTATCAACATTCCTTAGTTGCCTGTTGCTGTAAGAAGTCTGCTTGTTGGTTCCCGGCCGCTCAGCCCCAAAATAAACACACAGAAACTATATTATTTTAAATACTGGTTGGCCCATTAGCTCTAGCTTCTTATTGGCTAACTCTTACATATTAATTTAACCNAGCATTTATTTAAAACATGATTGACAGAATACAGACAATTCTCCTGCACCAGTATAGCTTCTATAACACTTCTACAAGACACAATATCAGGGCGAACTTCCTGACCCAGTGGCTCATACAGTCTTTTCCTCCTTCTTCTGAACAATACCTGAGCCTTAGATGCAAAAATAGATATGTTGTTATGGATATAGTTGTGTTATAGCTTTGTCATTTGGGACTGGACTCCACAACTCTATGTTTTGATTAGATTTCTATAATAGTCTTCTTATTTTGTAAAGAGAACTTTCCTTTCTAAGAAATGAGAACTATGCTTAATCTGTGTATTAGGGAAAATGTTTAGAACGTAGTTTAAATGCTGAGTGGCAGTTGGAGGTTCTCCAAGGTCCATAACTCACTAGTTCTGGTTAGTTGAATAGGTTTCCAGTCCCAGGCATGATTTCCTCCTTGTTTAGTGAACTGCAAGTCAAATTAAATAGATATTGTGGTATCTAGAGTTATGTGTGCCACTGCTGTGACCTTAGAGTTATTACAGCATTCTGGTCCTTGTGGTACCTCACAACAGTTCTTGATTTTGTCTTGTCTAGTAACTTCACACACAAGTAGGCTTTCATTCAGTATAAAAAAGATAGTCTCAAATATCTACAGATTCAGCTGAGGATATGGCATAGATTTTCGTTGTTTAATAATTTGTCCTAAAGAATTTGTTGGATGTATCAACAAACAACCTTAAGTAAATAGTAATTTCTTACTCATAAATCTGTGATTGGTGATGAATCTTCATGTAACACCCCAGACTGATGGAGATGCTCTTCCCTTGGCCACATTGCCTTGGTAATCATAGAAGCCTGAATAAATCTTTAGAAGAAATATGCTCATTTACATTGTAAAGAGCAAATAAAGCCTCACAGCTAACCTATCATGTCATAGATAAAGTAGAGGGGCTCCATCTTCTACTTTGAGCCAGAGACGTGGTTTGAAGGAGAAGATACAACTCATCTCAAAAGATAGAATTAAATGGTAGAAGCTAAGCTCCTGTGACTCTGTGGTTAAGAANGAGAGAGAGAGAGAGAGAGAGAGAGAGTTTTAATTAGGGTTTTATTGCTGTGAAGAGACACCATGACCAGGACAACTTTTATAATGGAAAACATGTAATTGTGGCTGGCTTACAGCTCAGAGAATTAGTCCATTATTGTCATGGCAGGAAACAACATGGCATGCAGGCAGACACGGTATTGGAGGGTTAGCTGAGACTTCTGCATCTGAATCCCCAGTCAGCAAGAAGTAACAGTGGCACACAGGCCATGCTTGAGCTTCTGAGACCTCAAAGTCCACCCCCTAGTGCCACCTCCTCCAACAAAGCCACAGCTACTCCAACAAAAACACACTACTTAATAGTGCCTCTCCCTGTGGGCCTATGGGAGCCATTTTCATGCAAACCACCACATACTATATGCACATGTGCCTATGTGTGGACATGTGGGGGTCAGAGGTGAGTATTTTGGTGTCCTATGTCATCCTTCTCAGCCCTGTTCCCTGGAGTCAAGGTCCCTCACTAAACCTAGAACTTGCAGTTTCAGCCACAGAGGCTCAGCAATCCTCCTCTCAGAATCTCCCACAGGGCTAACACATGTGCACAGACATGCACAGCATTTGACAAGGGTGCTGGAGATTTAACTCGTGCACCTGTGGTTAGGCAGCAAACACTCTTACCCTCTGAACTATCTCTCCAGTCACAGCACCGGACTGACAACAGGCTTGTATGTGAGTATGCCCAGCTTTTTACATCGGTGGGTGCCAGGAATCCTACTCTGGTCCTTATGTTTATACAGCAAGCACAAGTAACCCCTTGAGCCACCGTCCTAGCCGTTCTTACACTGATTACTAAGACTATTCAGCAGGTAGTGTGTTCATGGGTTGCAGTTCTCTGAAGCCATTGTTACTGATGCGGAAAATCAGTTCCCTGAATAATGGGGGGGGATGAGATGAGATGAGATGAGAGAGAGAGAGAGAATGTGTGTATTGTGTGGTATGTGTGTATGGTGTGATATATGGTGTGTGTGCATGTGTTGTATGAGTGGTGGTGGTGTGTATGTGTGTGTGAGTGTGTATTGTGTGGTATGTGTGTATAGTGTGATATATGGTGTGTGTGCATGCGGTATATGAGTGGTGTTGTGTGTGTAGTGTGTGTGTAGTGTTGTGTGTGTAGTGTGTATGTGTGTAGTGTGTGTGTATGTAGTGTGTAGGGATGAGGTGCCATGCTGTAGGTGAGTGCATTCTGAAGCTTTAGCCGGTGCCTGGAGGGTTCAGGCTCTGGAGTCAGAGTGTTGGTGCCTCTTCTGAATTCATTGCCTCTTCGGTTTGTGCAAGCTGCTTGTGCTAGCTTTGCTCATCACCGTGAAGAAGAGCTCACAGAATAACTGAAGGGAAGCTGGACTTAATTAGGCCTTGAAAAGAGCATCAGTGATGATCATTACTGTGGACACTGTCATTGGACGAATAATGATGTATCTCTAGCACCTTGTATTAACAATCCTCATAATCTAAGTAGGTAGTAGCATTTATCGAGTGCCTTTCATATGCCAGGCATACAATTCAAGTACATCTTCTCAAGAACCCAAGAAATAGGTGGGCTATATTGCCCACCTATTTTATAGAGGAACTAATGCAGGAGTAGAGGAAATTGCCTGCTAAGTCACCTAGTTAGGAAAAGGCATGGTGGGTCCGCATCCCTTAAAGTTATACACTACTCTTCTTGTGATGAAACACAACAGCTCTATAACTGTAATAGTTATAATATGTGTGTGTGAATACATTATATAATAGCCCCATAATAGTGGGTTCAGCAGATCAGATGCTTAGGAGGGTGGTTCCCAATGCCAGTGCCTGTCTCTGCCTTACTGTCACAGTTTGGGAGAGAGGCACATTATCCTGAGACTATCACTCTTGAGTATACATTTTGTGTCAATCACCTAGGGAACTAATAACCCAATTATAAAGGTTGGCTGCTCTACACACTCGAAACCCCCCAGACCCCTTAGGTTTTGAGAGTATCTCTACGGCTATGCAGAAGGCACTGCTCAGAGGCCTGATGGGATGTCTGGACCTACTGTGGTCAACCTGATCTCCGATAATAAGGAAATTTGTGTCTGTAGTAAGAAAATGCCACATTTAATGTGCAGACTGGAAAAGAATAGGTAGGGTGTTGTGTTTATACGTGCTGATTAATTTACTTTCGCTTTGGCTTTTTGCCTGTCAGGCAGAAAAATCCCAGAAATGTTTCCAACAATCACTGACTGCTTGCTTTCTGAATTAAAATATAAAATCGTCAGGAGATAGTTTTGACATGGCACATTTCAGAATCCCTAAACAGGGTGTCCATTGCACATCTATTTAACACTGCGTATTTTTCTTACTATCTTAGAACATTCCCCTGGAAGTCGTCCATTTATTGCCATTTTAATATTTTGCAATTTTAGAGGGAAATTTCCTTCGTAACTCCTGTCTGCTTTAGAGTTTGGATGACGTTGTTGATTTTATAATGCTTCTCCAGAGACACAGCTACAGAAATAAATGTTTGCAGTTTAACCTGTATGTCAACATTGAGCTTCTGCTTACTCTGACCATACTGGCAGTCATCATCATCATCATCATCATCATCATCATCATCATCATCATCATCATTATTATTATTATTATTTATCCCAATAATCTATTCTATCTTGGACAATGCCCTCCATTTATCATACTGCATGAGTCTATTGCTGTTGATACACAATATGTGAAAAAAAATCACTGCCCTCCAAGGCCACAGACATTTCAAAGCAGCAGTACTTTGTGGCGGACAATTCTGGTACCTGTATATGCAGCCTCCTCTTTGTGGATGCAGCCAGAAACAAAAACAAACAAAAAACCTGGACAGTTATGTGCTGATTCCAACATGCCTTGGCCCTTAATGTAGTATTTTTATTCAGCATCCCTCAGCCAAAACTGGCCACAGTGAACTCACTTATCTTTCAGGACATTGGAAGTAGGGAAGAGTATGTGGTGTTTCCCAAATTATAAGCATTTCTTCTGCATTACCTACTCAACTTACTTGGCAAGGACGGTGGAGCCCGGCAGATAATGGATGCTACGAGTGTGGTAGCTAAGGCAGCATGGAAGGAGGAAGGGAGAAGGAGGGAGGATGGAAGGAAGGAAAGGAGGGAGGGAGGGAGGAGGGAAGGAAGGATGAAGGGAGTGAAGGAGGAAGAAAGGAAGGAGGGAAAAAAAGAAGGAAAGACAAAGGGAGGGAGGACAAAAAAGAGAGAGGGAGGGAGGGAGGGGGTATCTTTTGCTGGAGTTTACCTGTTTTCGCCTATAGATCTGTTTTAAACAAACAAAAAGCAGTGTGTGTGTGTGTCTGTGTGTGTCTGTGTGTGTCTGTGTGTGTGTGTGTGTGTGTGTGTGTGTACCCGTGCGCACCTGCATATGCATACCAAAGAACATCCTGGGAATCAAACTATGTCATCAGGCTTGGTCACAACCTGCTGACCCACTTTGTAGGCCCTAAATATGGTTTTGAAGTTTAAGGATCACAACCTCATGTTGTTAGTGCAAAGATATAGGAAAGTAGAAATCCACAAACATGGTTTTAATTTAGAGTTGTAAATATGAATTCTTTATTTAGATAGAATGCATAGAAAATACAAAGATTACCTTACCTTACTTTTCATTTATGTTCACAGTTTAAAATCCTTGGTTCCTGTTGCTAGTTCCATGTCTTAGTCAATCTGGAGAGATTATTGTGGTTAACTGTTACTTTCTTCTTGGCATCAGGTGGTTACCATGTATGAATAAAATAAACATAACTCTACATATAAATTTCATCTTTAACTTTTATGTGCTTCCCCACAGGCATTGTGGTTAAGCCAGAGTCCCTTTGAAACACTAAGGACTGTCTGTCTTGGAACAATGCATAACACAAAAATCAGTTTCTTGAGTAAAATCTGTCTTGCTTTTTAACTGGGTGACATTGAGATATAGATGGATGGAAAGATAGATAGATAGATAGATAGATAGATAGATAGATAGATAGA
>LOEQ01004980.1:174826-185086 GCA_001685075.1 Bramus lutescens | reverse complement strand
ATAGATAGATAGATAGATAGATAGATAGATAGATAGATAGATAGATAGATCCATTATATCTGCAGTATGCAGGGCCATTAGTTTAAACACAAATTTTACTCTTTAAAAAACATATCTAGGTGTAATAAGCACATACCCATATTTCTAGCACTAGAGACTCTAAAGCATGGGGATTGTGAGTTTGAAGCCAACTGAACTGATGGAGAGAGACTCTGCCTCAAAGGACAAAAAGAAAGTGCACCATTTAACAAGAGGCTTGATTCTGCCTTATACTGGTTTTTCAGTGACTCACACATTACTTTTCTTAGACAACGGCATGGAGTCAATGTGATCATGTCCTGGGTAGCTTCTGTTGGGGAAGTTAGCGTCTCTCTGTGAGGAGATGGAAACCTGAGGCCAGCATACTCTGTCATCTGCAGGTACACGCTCCTGGCTAGGATACTGTTGCTTCAGAGGATAAAGATGTCAGTGAATAAGAGATGCATCAAATGTATCTGAGGGTTGTAGCCAAAAACCAAAATGTATTGATTTCTTAGAAGTTACTCAAGAAACACAAAAAGTTTCTCTATTTCCAGACTTATTTATGGTACATGCCTGAGGGCAGTTTCTTCAATCCTTGAGAAAAAGGGAAAAAAATTACCCATCAGTTTCATGTTTTTGATGACTAAATTTTAAAATCTTTGAATATAGAATAAAACATCAAAATCTGAGAGGAGGTAGGCTTCAAAACAAGATATCAAATGGAATAATCGTGTGTTAAATACCAAGGAATTGTTTCTATTTCTGTCCTTTTTATAGAGTTGAGCACTTGTGTTATTCTGCTGTGCTGCCAGTGTGTGGCTTTTCATTTTAATTTTAAGGAAGATCAAAAGGGATCCTTACATAAGTCTCTTGAAATGGAAGGGAGAAGGCTCGCTAAGTGCTTCTTTAATGTGGGGTGTGACCGCAGCTTCTAGATGAACAGCTTCTGATCAAATGTCAATTCTGCAGAGACTGATGGATTCAAATGATAAAGGCTCAGGGCAGGATAGAAGTGAGTGATGGAGAACACTCCACCATGCATTCCTTTAAAGAAAACTTATAAATGCTACCTGGTTAATTGTATTTGTCAAGGACAACTGAACACTTCAGAAAACTGAAAGTTTAACTCTTGAGCATTGTGCAAGTTTGAATATAAACACTTGTTCCAACAATTCCTGTCTGGGAGATTTTTTTCTTTCTTGTCTATGCATTGGTTCTTCATCTGAAAAATAAAGACTGTGCAGAATCCATAATTGGGTGAGAAAATAGTTATAAAACACTTAACTCCAGCTATCCTTACCAAGGGCATTGTGTGAGCATCTTTATTCATTTATATAATACATTTGCACCCAGTATGATGACATTTGATGCCATGTTAATGACATCTGTTGGTGCCCAGTACATTGTATCCAGGAAACAAACAACAATTAATGGTTGATAGTTTGTCATAGAAATGTCTGTTACTTTTGCCATCTCTGACTTGAGATGTCATCCTCCCTGTTACTCTCATTTAATCCATCATTTGCCTATCATGGTTGAATAACTGACTAGATTAGTGAAAAGAAATAAAATATCTCTTTCTGTAGCCCATTTGTTACCCAAAATATGAGGATAAGTTAGCTGAGATAGTCTGATGTCAAGGGATCCTCCACATCTGCGATCCTGAGTAGGGATGGGTAATTGTTGGCACTCTGTATTGTGTGCTTTACAAAGCCTGGAGTCGAGCTCAGAGGCAGTGAGTCAATACCAGTGTACAGGTTTGATAATGATAGAAACAGAAAGAACCCTTGGCAGCTGAGTTTTACCCTAAAGTGTGTCTCTCTTTAATTGTGTGAAAGGACTTTGATATCCATTGAGCAAGGCCCAGAGAAAGGAAAAAGTAGTTTGATCATTTGCAAAGTAGATCCTTTGTCCTGTGTCTCCTAGTGTCTTATCAACAAATCCTTACTGAAGACATAAGGCTTTCTAGAAATGTCAAGGAGGGATTTGAATAGTTGCAGTGAGGATAGAAGACCCCAGTGGCTATTGGTGGACAAGGACCATCCATACCAGACACCCTGTAACTTTTCCAGGAATAACACAGAGAACTGTCTCTCCTTCAGTGCCAATTAGGAAAGAGAAACTTTCTGAGTATTAAGTATGGCATTAAAGGGGCCCAAGACCCAATAAAATGCAGTAATAACCCTACCCATGGCCTTAAAAGCATCAGTGAATACACAGAGATCCTAGCCTTGTGGAGCTTTTGTTCTTCAAAGAGCAAAAACTGTAGAAATGAGTAAGTCTGTCTCATGTCAGTCCAGGAGCTGACAAACAGAATGATTCAGACGGGAAGAGGATTGCAGAAGTGAAGTCGGTCACAGTTTGCTGTAGGTGATCAGGGTTGAAGACAGTAGTTGAAGAAAATATTAGCAAACTCATTTGTTTGGGATATGGGAAGGTGGTATGCAATTAAACTGGAAATAACCACAGGGCTCATCTTTGGGGAGGATGCTCAAAATTGGCAAGTTAAAGTTAGTTGAAATGACTTTCAGCCTTTGAGATTCCTATCTTTAAGCAAGAAAACAGCCCTAGGGACATTATTGCCAGTTATGGATATAGACGTACATTTAAACATGGATTGATGGATGGGTAGCTGAATATAAAATGGCCTTCATACTGGTTATGTGTATCACAGCACGCTTGCCTAACATGCATTAGACTCTGGGTTGCATCCTTGGCACTCAAAATGACGATGGAAAATCAGTAGGGAATTATCCATGTTTGATATTGGTGGGACCTAGTCACTTTGTGAATTGAGGCTACTAGCTTTAGCAAAGAGGGAGAGTGGCTTTCAAAACCTGGTGGAGAAGAGATTGAGTGAATTAAATAATTCCTGGGACCCCCCCCCCAAATCTCAGTCCATTCACTTGCAAACCTTTATCATGCAAGACCCAGTGATAACTGTGTTAATCATGTTGACAGTGAGCATCCCTGGCATGTAAGATGAAGAAGGCTTTTCTTAGAATACTTACCCTTAAACTCTATGCATTAGGTGTAGCCTTGTTCTCCTGCAGAAACCATGAAGCAGATGAATGAGACTGAACACTTTTCTGAGGTTTCGCTAGGCTGTGAAGCAGAGTGATAATGGAGGATTGTTCATGGACAAACGTAGCCCGTGTTCTTAGCTTCCCTCTTCTCCGTAGAGGCCAAAGGGAGCTAAAATAGCCAAAGCTTCAGGAGAATTTATTTCTCCTCCAATCTGCAAGAGGACTGTACTGTGCCCCCTAGAAACTCACATCATCTGTGATGATAAATGAAAGTGTCATTAACACCCACTGAGGCCCGCAGAAAGTTGTTCTGCCAAAAGAAACATTCCTTTAAAAAAGAACTCTCGAAAAGAAAATGACAAGATCTGAAATTAAAGATCAAAGGAGTGAGGTTGATCTTCATAGGAAATCCATCCTGGGAAGAAATATGACCTAAAGCAAACAGGCAGTACTGGAGCAGCATATACACTATTGAAAAAGCATCAAGCCCTCTGCACAGTGGCTGGAAGGGATCCTTGGGAGGTACTGGTGGACCAGAGGAAGCCCCAGAGGGAGACTACCGCACTTCAAACAGCAAACCTAGGCAAATAAACAAAACCTTTGCTTTGTTTTACCAAAACACACACAGCACTGTGGATTTCAAAAAGTCCTTTGAAAACCTCATTGCAGAACTAGCTGGAGAATGCTACCTGCAAGCCTTCCCTAAAGGAAACATAAGCAAAGACTTTAGATGGCATCTAGAAGAGATTTATGCCACAACAGGAAAGGGGAGAGGAACAAGAGGAAGTGGAAGGACAGGAGTCATTGAGAAAAGCTGGGGGGGTGCAGGGGAGGTGTCAGAGAAAACTGGACATTTAAATTACTTTCAAAACAGTGACTGAAGACTTGGAATCTTCTAGTATGGTGTGGGGCTCACTTTTCCATTAAGTGGTAAGAAGCATTTTCACCAAAGCTCAATTAATACTCTTATTTTGAAGAATTGCAGAAAGAATGTTTGGTAGTTTCTGCTAACCCCTCCCCTCCCTAGTTGTGTTTTCAGGAGTTTTGCTAACTTGCAGTCTAAAAATATGAGATAGAAAATTCCAGAAATGAGTGATTTGTTATGTTTATCACTCTGTCCCAACAACGTGTGACTTATATGTCTGTCAGCTCTCTAATTCGGCCTGCCTGTTGACTCCTATCTGGTCATCTCAGCTTGTCAGGTAGATAGCATGCTAAGGTAACCCATTGACTTAGCAGTGGTCCCATGTCCATAGTTTCCATGTTGGGAAATTTGCATCCTCTGAAAAGAAGCCCCAAAGCACTTCCTATAAGTAAAAGGTAAAAGTCTGTGACTTATTGGGGTGGGGGTGGGGAGTCTTAGTATGCTAAACCCCACAGTGGGAACAGATCTAACTATCTAGGTATATCTAAAATCTATAAATGAAAGTTCACCCCAGGTTTGTATGTGGAGAACCAAACAGGAGGTATAAAAGTTTTGGTGCTGTCTGCTTCCAGGCATCCGCTGGGGGTCTTAGAATGTATTGCGCGGATATAAAGAGAGATTACTGTAGGTACGTTACATAAGTCCCCAAATTTGTTTGACATGAATAGTGTTGCTTGGCTCTATGGATAATGTCAAATAGGTTATCAACTCAGAGGCTGTCTCTGGCCAAGCAAAAATATAATTATAACCAGCATGGACCCACATGCTTTGTGTATGGCAGAGTTGTGAGAGACTCTGGGCACATGCTACTACTCCAGTCTGCTGAGCTACTCCACAAAGCTGCCCAGCCTAGTACACATCCGACTCCAGGGTCCCTGACTTCTCCGCAAAGTAATTTCTACTATTTGTGTTCTTTTACCCACCTCATTTTCCCTTTCCCCTCCTTCGTTCTCCCCTCTTCCTGTCTCATTTGTCCATTTCTCTTTCTTCAAAACTATGAAACAACCATTAAGAAATTGCAGTCAAAAGACAGGACTTCTCACTTTGGCTGTATCCCTCATCTTGGCTATATTTTTCGGTGCTTCGTGCTTGGTAAGGTACTGACAGGGATGGCTGCAGGGGGCCCGGAACTGGTGAGCCAGATTTGTTTGCTCTACTAGACATTGGAGGAGCTCAAGAGAGGCAGAAGTCTGCAAAGCAGGGGCAGCTCCAGCTAGCATCCCATCTGCGCTGCGGGAAATCGTGCTGACTTCCCCGGGAGTGGGTGTGAGGAAACCACACAAAGAGGCAAAACTGCAGCTGTCTCTCTGCAAGTGATGGGTGTGGGCTGTTTCCCACAGAAGCATCTACAGAAAGTACCCAATCTCCAGATTTTATGCCTGAGCACATCAAAGACCACTTCTAGATGGTGATACATCAGTTGCTTCTAGTTTCAAAAAGTGTATCCATGCTTATTCTTTGTCTCCCTTTGAGATACTTCTTGTTTTTATCCAGGTCAGTCATTAACTAACAGAACTCCTTGAAATTTTCTCCACCTATTTGCCTCCAGGTTTCCCCTGTATTCACTGCATGATCTTGGGGAATTGTCTCAGTCACTGCTTCCTATCCCACGTTAAAAGGGCTTGGATAAACACTTCTAATTAGCACTGTGTCCAGCTTTTACATGGCTCCTGGAAATCCAAACTTAGGTTCTCCCATTTGCATAGCAAACATTTTAACCACTGGGCCCTCGCCCCAGCCCCTTAGGTCTCAATGGTCAGTTGTATCAGCGTGTCTCCGTAGTATCTCTTTGCAGGTGTGCCTGGCAGGTTATCTGCCCCAAGCAGGACAGAATCTGTGCCCCGTGGGACCCCGGGTGTGGAAGTTCTGTTCAGCAGAGCAGAGCCAGGAGTAGGCAGGTACTGTGTGGGCAGAGGCATATAATACCAAGCACTAGCTCTTTGCCTTGCTTGTTTCTTTTCTTCTAGTTTTGCATCGGTACAGTATTCTTTGAAGGACCACCTTATACCAGGCAGTAAAATGTTAGGATTGAAAAACAAGTCAAATGGATATGTTGGTTGTTCTTGCGGTGCTGCCACGGGATGAGACTGACAACCAGCAATAGATACAGCATGGTTGATGACTTCAAGAGATAGATATGGCAGGTTAGATGATTTGAAGAGATAGATACGGCATGTTTGATGACTTCAAGAGATAGATACAGCATGTTAGATGGCCTCCAGAGATAGATACGACACATTAGATGGAGAGAGAGAGAGAGAGAGAGAGAGAGAGAGAGACTGACTTAGTCTGTTATGATTGCTATAACAAAATACCTTAGCATTAGTAATTTCAAAATAATAAAAATGTACTTCTTAATGTACTAGAGGCTGGGAAGTCCAAGATGACAGGTAGTTTTAGCAGACTTGATGCCTGGTAAGGGCTTGCTCTCTGCTTAGAAGATGGTGTCCTCCCATGAATGTATCCTCACATGGAGGAAGAGGGAACAGACCAAAACCCAGAATGCTTCCTTCAGCCAATTTTATAAAGACTCTGGTTACATTACTGAGAGCAAAGCCCTCATGGTTTAATGGGTTCTTCCGAATATTATATTCTTAAATACTATGAGAGTTGTTTTTAGGGCCTGGCATTAATTTTGGCAGACATATCTGGACCATACCATCCACTGACAAATAGATAATTAATAATAATTAAATAACAAGTAAAATTGAAGCATCCCCTTCACAATGTAACTCCATGTAAATGACAGTCTTCCTAAATTTTTACAACTATCCAGAAAGTTTTCTGGAAACACATGAGCTAATCTGGAAAGAACACTGTCTCCAAGAAAAGAATTCTATAACTATGTTTCTATTTTAAAATTGAAAAGCCACAAAGGTCCAAGTTTGATCCCTAGAACCCACATAAAAATGCCTTGCTAGTAGCATGTGCCTATCCTATAATTCCAGAACCCAAAAGGAGGAAACACCTCGAACCCTGACACTTGCCGGCTAGTCAGCGTAGTCTGCTTGATGAGTTCCAGGCCAGTAAGAGACCCCATGGAATTCCTGAGAAACTACACCCAAGGTTGTCCTTTTGCATGCACATACACATACCTGCACACACATATGCATCTTACATATTCACATGTAGTCACACTTGATAGATATGCACATGAGTCTTTTCACATAAATATGCAAATAAACTATACAAATTAATCGCCTGAGGAAAATAATACATAGATATAATAAATATAATAGGTATATATAATAATAAATAATACTGCAGTGGTAGTGATCTATGCAAAGCTATGAGAGTCACAAACATATCACCTCAAACAGAAGGAGGGAGAGACACAGTCGCTAAAATAAGGACTTTGCAGAACTTAATTTAATCCATACCAGTCAGGAACCTACTGACATCAGTTTGTAATCTGGGCTGTAGAAAAGGGAAGGCAGAGAACCCAAGGTCATGGTGCTTCCTGTGAGAGAAAGGAAGGAATCTCCAGTGTGCTTGCTGGCAAGTGGCCTAATCCAGAGCCTGTAAGGAAAGAATAGTTCTGTGCTCACCCAGCAAACATATTGTTAGCAGAAGCTGTACCCCATACAAGTTCTGTGTTTAAGCTATAAAATGCAGCAGGAAAGAAAAAGAAACACAGCAGATGGGAGTATTTCTACAGTACTTCAAGTCACCAGAGACAATATTTTAAAAATAACTAGGAGAAACCTCCAGAATATCTATTTATTTGTTTGTTTCACTTTTAAAGTTCGTTTTCTTGGTATTGCCATTTTCACTGACTGACAGAAACTGGTCATTACAATCCATGGGCAGCCTGGAACTAACACCCTGTCTACACTTGAAGGGTAGAATCTGCTTAGAGCAGAGGCGGGAGGGAGCAGGACCTTGCGAATGGGGAAGACAGCTGTATTTCTGGACAGGTGACCAGTTCTGTGTAAGGTCAAGCAGGTGAGCTGAAAGTGACCTCACTGACAAAGCCAGCATCCATAGAGGCCCTCAGTGTGCTAGATGCTTGACACCCCATAGACATTGAGTCCTGCCGTATCAGTGGAGATCACAGGAGCTATGAGAAGGTAACCCTTGAAAAGGGTTGGGAGGACACAGTCTCAGGGACAAGTGAGTCTCCCCAACAAACTTACTTTTGAGAATTGAAAGATTTTGAGTTGGTCCTATTTCTATCACCCGGACTACTATTTACATATGGTTCATATCCTGCAGACTTCTGCAGGGTGGGTACCATCCCATTTCTTTGTAGCACAGGTGGGACATTGCTATTTAGCACGATCTGCAAAGGTAGGAAGCCTTCCATATCAGGGAATTAACCTCACTTAGAAACTGCCAGTTCCAATAGCCACATCGTCAAAGGCCGCATATGCCGTGTGGTTGGGAGGGCTGCACAAGGCTGAGGGTCTGAATTGAGACAACTCCGCAGCCGGCGTGGTGGGGAGGGAAGGTCGGCTGATCCATAATGGATGCCCTGTGTTTTTAAAGCAGAGTAAAGTGTAGGAGATTGTTATTCTGCTTTGAAGTTCACTGTCTCTCTCTTTGGAGTGGATCAAAGCTTCCTTTTATTTTTTTTCTTTTCTTTCCAGAATTCATATAAGCTCTTAATGCAAAACCCTCCTCTTGATGCACTCGGGATTTGTTGCTTTTTTTTCACCCCCACCCCCCACCCCACACACACAAGTCTCACAATCACTAAGAATAGCAAGGTGTTCTCTTTGGCTTCTCCTGCCTCTGGCTCCTTCCTTTCAGCACTCTCCCTGCCTCTTCCTGGCCCACTCCCTTCCTGTTACATCTCAGCGACTGAGGATATATATGTCCTGGCTTCCCAAAGCTTTTCTACAGCCTTATTTTCTTGCTAACAAAACATGGGGTTGCTATTGTTTCTTCATTCTCTCCTCTTATAAAAGCGGAGTCAGACTGGAGGGAAAGCGGTTGTGAATGAACACAATGGAATCAGTTTCAAAGTTGCTTTGGAAGCGGAAGCGGGAGGGAATGCGAAACAGTGTTTCAGTGGCTTGAAAAGACTGGAGCATGTTGTTTCCAGGCTGTTCCCATTGCAGAGCCTGCTTTCTTTCTTTCTTTCTTTTTTCTTCCTTCTTCTTTTGTGGCTTTCAATGCTGCAATCCCCACAGTGCAGGAAGCCATACTGAAATCGCACCACCTGTGCGAGGCAGGGGACATGCTCCACACACTTGCTTTACTGGCAGAGCAAAGAGACTACCATCTTGTTGGCAGAGGCCCATTGCAAATTGCTACCCTTCAGATCCTGGCACGCCACTCCTCTGTGAGGGCAAACCCATGGTCTAGGCACATGAACAACATACAAACATTCATATTACATTCTTAAATCCTCTAAGCAACTAGTTTTTTAGGAAACAGAGGATCTTAGAGATGGCAATTTAGAAAATTAATTCACAAACACCATCTGCTAAGCCTCAGTTCTAGGAAAACGATGTGCTCCGCGGAGACACTCCATGTCTGGAGCTAGTGCTTGGTTTGCTACTGTATGGTCCCAAAGCACTTCTCTTCTGGAACCCAGGGCTCCTGTAGCCAGTTTCCACGAGGCCTGACCAGCTCCTGAAAATGTGGTGTGACAGAGACTCTGCCTCCCTCCAGTTTACTAGCATACATACGTCTGGGGTCCCTCCCTGGGTTTAGACTGCTATCCTCAAGGTCCTCAGAGTGTTCATTCAGCAAACACTGCCGAAACACAAAGAAATTTGCCACTCTCTAAAGAGGACATCAATGTGAACGTGGATAACTGTGCTCTTTAGACAAGGAATTAACTTCAAGAGAGGGGATGATAAAGTTCAAAGAGTGAAAAGCTAATGTGATGGAGTGCAGAGAACAAGGGATCTCGAGGGACCCTTCACAGTTCATTGCTTGTGTGGTAGTGCTTCATCGTGTCTGCCTCTACTCTCTGGACTAGACCTCAGGGATCCTGAGTATACAGGCTAGGAAGGGATAAGGGAGGAGGCTTTGTCCACGCTGGCTGTTGTAGGGTAGCAGTCATTCATGCTGGGTGCAAACTTCCAAGTAAGCTGCTTTGGGGCCACTGGGCTCCTGTCAGTAATCCCTCACCTTTGTTCAGTAAGTAAACCCAGTAAATTTATTGGTTCCCAAGGGTAAGTCTGGTAGGTTCAAACTATGGTTTGTGATTGGGACCTTAGAAGGTCAAGAAGGATCTAGTGCTCCCCAGCCCAGGTAAAAATTATTGAGATAGATAGATGGTAGATGATAGATAGATAGATAGATAGATGGATGGATGGATGGATGGATGGATGG
>LOEQ01004980.1:146837-159222 GCA_001685075.1 Bramus lutescens | reverse complement strand
GGGGGGGGGAATCTATGTGTGACGTATGTGCATGTGGAGGACAGATATCCAACCCATATTAATCTCCACCTAATTTCTGAGATGGGCTCCAGGGACCTACCTGCCTCTGCTTTCCAGCCCTGGGGCACAGACATGCACTGCTGTACCCGGCTGTATATAGGTGCCAGGGATCCAAACTCACATCTTCTTGCTTACAGCACCTCCCTAATAGAGGCAATAGATTGTTTTGATTAGTATTTTTATTCTTTTCTTATGATATACAATTCAGACCCCCACTGTCTCAGCTTAAGATCAGAGCAATGGTCACTTGACTTTTTTCTGACACTGAGCAGGTGCCAACCCTGCATCATCAGTGGGGTGGCAAAAATACCAGGCATATAGAAAGGATTATATCTGCATAGAAAGACAGAAATAAAATCGCCTTAAAAGAAAATCAAAGGCAAACTATGGTAAAGGGGTTCCTGGATACAAGGTCAGGCAACAGTCATGGGTCAAAAATAAGAAACAAAGTTGCAAGGTTTTTGAGATCTGAGTATAGACTTCCTACCTAATGGCACAGCTACTTAGCTACAGTTCATTATTGCCAAGCAGGGATGAGTGCTTAGGTAACTAGATAATATCCAGATTATCGGGGTAAGATCTAAGTCTTTAAATTTGTGTGTACTAAAAACTACTTTTTGTACAGACTAGATACATCATCAGCTTTCGGATACTGTGTCTAGATACACGAGAGCATCAACATACAAGAAGGAAAGTTTGGGCCCGCAGTTTTGGGGGTTTTAGTCTGGGATCAATTGACCTACTTGCTTTGGTACTGGGCTGGGATCCAAACTTCATGACAGAAGAGAATCCCCCTTTGTAGAGACAAACAGGAAAGAGAGACTATGGTCACAATATCTTTTCAAAGGGATTTCTACCAATGACTTAACTTCACCAGAGCCTGCTTAAGGGTCCATTCTTTTCCAGTAGTGCCACAGGTTGATATCCAAGCTCTTGAAAGCCTCAGTTTTGGGATGTCCAGAAAAGACATTGAAAAAATTCAGTGGGCCTGAGATGGCTGGAGATCCAGAGATTTACCACCTGGCATCCACTGGCCTCTGCTAAGGCAACAGGAACTTAGAATCAGAAACCTCAGTAAAGGTTTTGCAAAATGAAGACCGTCTGACAGGTTTTGTAGACCTTACATGGCCAAAGGGCCTTCCAAGTAAGTGGGGGGGGGGATGTGATGTAGTTATGGACATGAGATCCTTGGGGCTATGAAAAGGACTCTGGGGACAGAGAGAGGACGTGAGAAAGGGTCAGGGGCATGCCATACACAACAGCTCAGAGCCATCAAAGCTTCATTCTCCACAGTTTCCCAGTGAGAACGGTAGCATCTGCCTCCATGCACGGCTGGGATCCAGTGTCGATATAGCTCAGTGTTGTTCCTGGCTCCCAGACAGACCCTTTAAGGAGTGTGGGGTCTCTCTGTTCTTTAATATGAAGTGTGGGCTTTGTTCTCTTATGCTGCGATGCTCGCAAGGGCTGCCTCTTCCTTTGCCTCTTCCCGTGTTTAAAGACTACATCTTTGTTTATTTATTTATGGAAGCTACAAAGAAGAAAATAACAATCTGTGTTCTCACCACCCAGAATTAATTATGGCAGCTTTGCGTTTGCACTCACTGTTCCTGCCCCCTCCTACTTTCTAAAAAAGAAAAAAAGAAAAAGAAAAAGAAAAAAATTCTTCTGGGTTTTGTAAATGTCATACCGTGTACATTATAAAACTTTTACAAAGGGGAGACCCCTTTGATCAGTGAAGCATGAAAATTGAGGAGAAACACGTATGGCCTCCTGTTATCAGATTACTTACTGATGGGCTGGTGGCACAAGCTGCAAGGCCCATCCCTGGCACTGTGTAACCTGGGTTTGACAGCACAGGCTTGTTATCCCAGCCGTCCGAGGCAGGGGTGTCAGAGGTTCAAGGTCATCGCCACCTGCACAGCAAGTTCAAGGCCAGCTCAGGAATACATGAGATCCTGTCTCACAAATAATAAGTAAATAAAGTACAGGTCACTTCAGGGAGCTTCATGTCTTTTACAAAGAATGGAGGCTCACTGTAGGATTACTGTAGGGCTAAGTAAAGTAACACATAGACGGCTGATATACAGGCTGGGCACTGGCACATGGTGTTTAGTGAGGTTGGGCTAGAGTTGTCAGAAGTGAGCTCCACATGAGCAGGTAAAATTCTGGATTATTCTGGAGCACTATAGAGGAATTCCTGGGTTGCAGTTATTTGAAGGTCTTATTCCAGTTGGGCCCAGGCTTTAAGGTCTGCTTTCTTACCCCTGTGTCTCTTGTGCCATACCAGGAAATGGGAAGATGACCATGACCCTCCTGGTACAGGAGGAACTACTCCAGGGACCAAGAAAGCCACCAAATGTTAGTCTGTGTCCTGCCCGCTCCTCTCTGCCACTTCCTAGTCTGCCTTTCTGAGTTCCTTTTCTCCCTTTTCAGCAACTGGAAGACCCAGAAAGTACTGTCTTCCTAGCTACACTATATATAGCCTTTTCTCTCTCCCTGAGGTGTGCACAACCTGATCTCAGAGTTGACATCTGTCTTCACTGGTGACTTGAGAAACAGGTACCCATGTTCCTGGCTGACATGTCCACTGGCCGTGGGATGCAAATTAACTGTTAGATAATGGCCTCTGTACCTGGAACACATTATAGTTTTAAATCCATTTTGCAAAATCCATTGTTTAGCTCTCTGAACCAGAAGCAAAAGCTTTGGTTGCTTAGTGAGAAACCCTTTTGCCCAGTGATTGAAAAATCTGGCACTGCCAAGTTCCTTGAGCTTTGTGAAAATTCGCTGCAGCGTCACTTTGCCATAAAACAGGTGTCAAGCAGGGACTTCCTGCGTGTATTTACGATCATTATGTTGTATTAAGCAGTCACATTTGCATTCCAGAACGAGAACAAAAGTACTACCTGGCCCTCTACCTGCAAGGAAATTAAATTATTGTCTGGCATGTTTATAGCCCTAGGACCAATAATCAGCTTTTAGCTTGAATAGCAGACGTGGTGTTATAATGCAGTGCCTTTCTGAAAGATTCGTACTTAGCATTTGCATTGGATAATTTAATTTAAATAATACCGAGGGAGCACAGTTACACTTTCTGGCAAGTGTCAGACTGAAAGGACCGAATGCGTTGTACAGCCCGTTTTGTTTGTCTGTTTGTAAACAATTCCTTATTCCTGAGTGATTTCCACTTGCTAGTTGTTAACCTCTGTTACTCGTGTTGAATAAACTCGAAAATGGTGGTAGCCTCAAAAGCCACAGCACAGCGTTTCTGTTTGCCTTTCCTTCCTCCCAGGGAAACAGTATCGGAGCAATCTTTAAATTTTCATGGTGTTGTGAAAGTTCCTCGCTGAACCATTAAAAACATGTCCCCAAAGAGAGCTTTGTGTTTGTGTGTGTATGCAAGATACCATTATATATTAAAGATCCATTTTCTGATAACAGTCTCTGTTCTGGAGAACCATTGGGTAATTTTAGTAAAAATATTTGCTGCTGGAACAGTGGATCCCCAAGTTAATGTCCAATAATTTTACAAACCAAAGTGAATACATTGTAGCAAAAGGCACTCCTTGCCATATGCCTCCCAAATATAGATTGTTGGGTCTCCTCAAGATTTTCCTTTACAGAAATCTCTGCCTACCCGACCAGTTTGTTGACTCCTAGGTAAAATATTCCAACAAGAGTTCATTAATGTCCTTAACCCCATTTTCCCCTCCTCCTCACCACCCATGGAAAGAAAATGCTCCCCTACATGGTCCTGTCTGTGAGATCCCAGGAGAGCCTAGACCTTAAAAAGAAAGTAGGTGTGTTCTTTCTTTAATTTTTTTTTTGTTGTTTTCTCTGTTTTATGCTTTCTCTGGATTGGAAGTTATTACATTCCGGCGAGATTCTTCAGCCTTCTGTGTCTCCTTGTTCTCAGGGCCTGCCTTGGCTGGATGCAAATTAGTCTATGGGTGGCTTCAAAAGAAGTCATTGTGCTGGAGAATGACATTTTCTAACAGTCCCTTGTAAAAATACTTAAGTAAAGGACATCTGTACCTACTGCTGCTTAGGATACTGCAAACACCCCTGGGGGAGATGAACTCACAGGCAGAGATCTGTATCTTTTCTCTTGTTTCTTTGGTGACAGAATAATGGCTGTGCACAAACTGCCTTCCTTTTCCAGACCCATCTTTACCTTTTCTTCTTCCCTCTTTCCTTCCTTTTGTACATTTGTCTCTAATTGGCAAGCAATTGACCATTTCCTTCATTTGGATAGTGTACAGTAGGATCATCGATCGCTTTAAATACAGGGTGTGTTATAGATGGTTAATATTTCCATTCTTCTCTCTGAGGTGTAATGCAGTGTTTGGCTGTGTGTGTTCATTGTGGAATGATGAAGTCAACTCAGTTATCCTACTTATCTCATCATTTTATGGTTAGAACATATAAAATCTACTCAACAATATCTGAATATGTAGTGTGTTATACGTTATTGGTGCCGACAGGGCCCGTATTTCACAGTAGATCTCTGAAAATACTCCATCTACCAGGCTTTGTCGTCCTTGCATCCTTTACCACGTGCCTCGGGCCCAGTGTTCCGCTCTCAAGAGCTTTTGAGAGCACACAGGGTAGGGACAAGATCATACTGGCTTTTTCTGTTCCTGTGTTCAGTGTGTCCCGGGAAATAAGGCCTGAGACTACTCTGATGCCCATGGAGAGAACTGATGTTCCCCTAAAAGACATCCTCATACTCGATGCCAGTTACGCTGCTGGAGACCATTTTCTCCAGAATCTCTTTTCTCCAAGTAAGCACAGACATCTGTCTTCTTGATGCTAAAACCTTGGAGCAGAGAACTAAGCAGCCGAGTGGTCATCCTGTTGACTTCAGAATCACTGCTCAAGTGCGGCCTTGTCAACTCATAAGTGTATGTTCTCTGTACCCCCCACGCCAGCTACAGCATGTTAATGTATGTACCAACTGTTCTGTCAGCAGAGCAGGTGTCATTTGTACCCGTGACTTTGGCCTTTAGTTACCTGTGGTCCCCTACATGGATCCTTATGAATTCTGATAGTGATGGCTCTGCACTTAGTGGCTTGTGTTTTTGCATAACTCACATAATCGAGGGATTTACAGAGTCTCCGAATGGGACTCTTAAGTAAGGTACCTTCCCTACTGCTGTCCGGCCCTTCTGAATGGAATAGATGGAAATCACAGTGAGCTGCTATCCTACCTCCACTCTAGTCTCTGCCTTGAATGATGATACTAAAGAAGAGCGGTGATGAACTTTCCTAGGAGTACAGATACAGCACATCCCATGTTGTCTGGCTTCCAGAGCTCCATCAGATAAAAGTTACTTAAGAGGGTTTTAATGGCTTTCTGTAAGAAGACAAGGGAGTGTCTCAGAAAATAGAGTCATACTGTTCAAAGAGAAATCACAAACACAGAAGTTGTCAGCTCTGAGGGGACCCTGAGCAGTGAGATTAATATACTGTTCTTAGGGTAATATATATTCAGAATCTCCACAGGAACAAGACAGATAAAACCCAGTGAACACGGATGGATACTTCATCAGAGCAAATGTAATGATTTTCATTTGTTATAATTCTATGATTAGTTCTGTTAATGAAAATGTCTATTTAAACTATTTAAGACACCCACTAAAGGTCTATAATATTAATTTCATGGAAAATTCCAACAGAACTATATTAGTATTCCCCCATTAAGGTAACATTATGGACTTTTAATGGTACTCTCAACTATAATGGTTTTTATTGACCTAATTATTAAATGAATTAAAATCTGTCTCAATGCCTTGAAAATTATGTAATAACAGCATCAATTCAAAAGCCAAGGCTAGTTACAATGGGGTAAAAAACGGAGAGATTCTCCAAACTAACACACATTGCTTTATACAAAAACAAATTGAATTTTAATATCACTTGAGGCATTTGCCTTTGAAATTTTCTGAAATTCTGATAGCCAAATAATGTTTCATGGTGAGCTATATTGCACAGGGAAGATTTGTTCTCTTCTGAGTTTCTAAACTTTTGATGATTTAAAAAAGCAATACTAGAGTCATTAGTGGTAATATTAGATGTATGATTGAATGTGTATAGATTTTAGAGTTTGGGGGATAAAAGTGTGATGACCAGTGAAAACAAGTTTGAAGTCCAGAAGAAAGAAGTATTAAATCCCACTACATCCTACTTGTCTAAAGTACCATAATCTGAAGCAGTGGTTCTCAGCCATCCTAATGCTGGGACCCTTTAAGACAGGTCCTCATGTTGTGGTGACCCCCAACCATAAAATTATGTTTGTAGCCACTTTATAACTTTATATAGTGATTTTGCTACTGTTATGGATCGTCAAGATTTTTTGGAGACAGAGGTTTGCCAGGGAGGTTGCCTGCCACAGTTTGAGAACCACTGTTCTAAATAAAGGTAAAAGGAAGGAAGTTGGGACACTCTGACTTTGCCTCCTGGTCATAGTGGATATTTCTTTGGCACAGACATTAAATATAGGATACCAGTGCCTCTGAGCTCTAACTATTCCTGAGTCAGACATTACTAGAACTGTTTCAGCCTTCTTCAATACAACAGTACAGTTTCAGACTGATCTCAGGACCCTGCTTCAGACACGCTCAGCTAGTTGACAGCTATTGAAACCCGCTTTGCGTTCATGATGATCATCAACAACTATGAGTTGTCTTTTATACATACATAAATCTCATTTTCTCAGCAAAGAAGTTCTGACACAAAAGCCCAGGTTAAATCAACTGATGTAGAATAGAAGTTTCCTCCGTGAGGAAGCAGCACATAGAACAAAAATACTTGAAAGAAATCGGAAGTTTGGAGAAGAAAGGAGTGTGAAGGAGATGAAGGTGCTCCCAGTGGGGCAGAGAAAGCAGCTGTGATTGCTCTGAGTTTAGCGATTAAGAAGGAACCTCACACTTTATAGTAGGAAAGAAAGGACGCGTGCCTTGAGAGCAAGACCCCACCCACTGAAGGTAAACTAAAGCGCAAATTTATTGCAAAGGACAGAACTTGCACAGAGGAGGGGTTTACCTAGTGGAGAATGACCACCTAGGGAAGTATTTTCAAAGGTGCCCACGTTGCACAGATGGCCTAAGGCTATGAGGAATGGGAGTCGACTCCATCCTGAGCTGGGAGGAACTTCGGCAACATTGTCCACATGGTGCTGGTTTCATAGACATGAGAAATGTAAGAGCTATAGGATCATGGAAGCCAGCACCAAGGTGCCAGGAATCTGCTGAGGAAGGAAACCTGAAGAAGCCATTTCAAGGGTACTAAGTGGCAAGTGAGACCCTGGGACAGCTGCTGAGGAAAGCTGAAAGGTGTGAACTGAAGGGGTTTTGAAAGAGGTCATGTGTGCTATGGACAACCCAAGGAATATGGCTACTCAAGGAATATGGCTACCCAAGGCTGCTTGTCCCCAGATAATTCCATCATAAGAACAAAATGCCAGGCATGGTACTGCCAAATACACTGCTTTCTGTGCGGTGCTGGCTTTTGTTTGTTCAGGCTCTTGTCTTGCTGCATCTCTCTTCCCTCCCTTTGGGATGAGAATGCTTCCTCTACCTCTTTTGCCGTGAAAGTATGGAACATCTAAATTATAGGAACTGGTAGTCCGGTGAATCTCAGAAGTCTAGATTTTTGGATACTCCTCTCCCACCTGAGACATTTTTTGTTACTGGAGAAATTGCCCTTTCTTTGGAGGTTATTAGTATTGTCAATCAAGGAATTTATGAATTGACTCAAAAGAAGGCTTTTCAGAATTTAAAAGACAGTGTTCAAGACAAGCAAACTGTGTCCTCAGCTTCCTGATCAGAGGAGGAGGATGAAGAAGGTCGAGAAAACCATGTTGCTTATGTTTATGTGGCACGTGGCAGAAGGGAGCTGGACAGCCTCAGACAAAAAAGAGTAAAATAACACAGAATGTGTGGAAAGCATGATCCTTTAGTAATGTCCTCAAAAGAAAGAGATGGAATTAAGAAAAATGAAAAGTTATGCTTTTCTGAGGGTGGATCACTAAGAAGGAAGAATTTATTATCCCATCTCCTTAGCATGACTTAAAGTGGATACCTTTTCTGCTGGTGGTGTCTACCAGTTGATTGATAGGCCCAGGTAGATGCAGGAACACTTTTGGTTATCTGGGAATGTTAGGTTCAAGGCCAGAGGTCAATGCCATTCTTTTGACATAGGGAAAATAGCTTTTCCTTAAAGGGACCTCAACAAAGGCCCTATCAAGGCTACTGTAGCAATCTCCCCTTTGGCGATGTAACCCTGATATCATTTAGGAGATGAGCTGAAATTGGAGAGAGATATAATCCATTCCTACCATGAGATCCCAGAGACCTAGTTTCAAAGCTTATTTACCAAAGTGAAGTTAGTACCTGGTGTTGCTGGCTGGAGAACCACAGACATTCCTGTAACACCTACCCCTGGCACTGGCACTGTTATCTTCACGTTTTATAATGAGGAAGCCAAGCCATGGAGCCAAGATCATATAGCCAGCAAAGGTAAGGTTGGGAGGTTTAGCTTCAGAGTCTGTCTCTTGTATTTAAAAAGGTTCCTCCTACATGCCAGCAAGTAGAACAAGACAGGACAAGCTTTGTAGCAAACCACACCTGGGTTGGAGACCTCTGTACTATCTTTAGCTGTTAGTTTAGGGTTTGGGTGGCATGACCTTGAAGGATTTTGTTGGATTCAGTGAATATTGTAAATAGAATGTGTCAAGAGAGTGCCCATCCCATAGATCCCTACAAACCATGGCATGTAGGTCCTAAGCTGCAATGCTCTAATGGGGACATAGACGACAACCATAGCTATCTCTGAGGACTGCAGTAGGAATGGTAGGAGGACATTGTTTAGAGGACCCACATAAGGCCCTCCTAAGGCCCTTCTACACAGTGGCTATTCTGGTTGATATAAGAATAAGTGCCATCTTGAGTGTGAAGCAAACTGTAGCAAACCAGAGCAGCAGTAAGGAAAACCAAATCATATCTCCTCTCTGATGGTCGCCTCTGCAACAGGAGTGGGCAGCAGCATTGGTGGCCTGGGTGGCTCTGAAAGCAGTCTTGCTAATATTCGCAAAGCTGACACATTTTTTAATCCAGTCAGATGCTGTTTCGGAAGGAGCAATTTGTACTATTAGGGGAAGATTCCATGCAAAACATTTGGTGGGAAGTCTGATGCCTATTATTTAGTTCCCGTCAAATTTTGACAACAATATGTTCCAGAGAATTGCAGATGCTCTCCAATCGCATCCTATTTCTGTAAAAATCCATGTGTGATGTTTATTGAACAGAGCATCTGCCATGGCGGCAGAGGCACGGTTCCTTTTTGATGGTTAAAAATCCTCAATCTCTAGCCACAGAGACATACTGCCTGTGCACCAGGGAAGCTAATCATGTGTCAAACTGTGCTGATGGGACAGGCCCCCACAGAATTCGACTCATACAGCTTGTGCCGCTTTGAAGGACAGGGCTGTTGTTGCTGGGGCCCTGTCTTGGATGATGCAGGCTAGACTTGAGGGAAGAGAAAATGACAGTCCTTTCCTGACCAAGATCTCAAGCATCAAACTCTTCTCCCTCCCTGTAAACCTTTGTTATTGAGCAAAGAAGGTAGAGAGTGATTTATTCTCCTACTCAAGGCCGTAAAATGAGTCCTTTCTTCTGCAGATTCAACAGACTTAAATATAGTCTCTCATATATGGTCCCATCTCCTAATTGAACCACGATCAAGAAAAATCCTTATTCCTTTAAATTTTTCTCTGGTGATAGGAGGATTGTGTTTCCTTTTGATTTTGTGGTATTTGGGGAGGAACCAAGAACCTGAGCATGCCAAGGGTTTCTGTACTACTGAGATGCACCCTTAGGTCCTAAATCGTCATCCAATTTTTGTATGGACTAAGCTACTGAGAAAAGGAGCATAGGAGTGGAAAACAAAACAGTGGGGTTTGAAGGGTACTGGCCTGTCATCCAGAAGGTGGCAGTTCTAACACAGCCATGTGTCTTCATACAAGGCTTGTCATTTTAGGCAAAAAGATGCCCTCTAGCACTTAGGCCAGCTTCTCATGGGATTTGTCTCTCTTCTCTTGAAACTGCTACTTACTCTGCACTCTCTTTCTTGCCTTGCTCTGTTAATTCTACTTAAAAGTCTCCCCAACGGCCTCTTTAGTGACGACCTTGGATAGGGCTTCTTACCCAAGTCCCCAAGCAGACCTGAAATTGGACATAAAAGCTTGATTACAGGTGATTTTTAAGGGGTCAGAGGAGGTATTTGTGGATTTTTGTTTGTCTGTTGAATGGATGTTGTTTAATTCTTTTCTGCCCTGAGCTAAGCAAGGGCTGGAGATGAAATAGTGATCTCTGCAGGCAGAGCCTCTCTCCACAGGGGAAGAGGTGAGGACTGAGCACACGTGTGCCCCCAGTACAGGCCATGTGTAAGGTGCTTTAGAGCTTGAGACAGTCCCCATCTGGACTGCACCTGGTTTCCTTAGAGTTCCTATTTGAGCAAAGGGTAAGAGCCTCGACCAAAGGAAAGAGAATGTACCATAACAAGACGTAAACATGGAGGACCAGTGACAGACTTAATTCGAGACTTAATTCATACCAGGTGAGACACTTAATGATGCAGAACATGGAAACGATTAGATTTGCTGTCACTATCACAAAAGCTAAAGTATATTGAGTTCCTAATAGTTCCCACATTTTCATAAGAATTGGAGAGCAATAGTTTTCTTTAATTTCTCCAAATCACGTCAATGAGTTGTCATGGTCCTACTTTATATCTGGGAACAGTGCAGCTCATAAACATGACTGCTTAGGAATTTTTGATTTACCCCTTCTACCTAAAAACCAAATAACAGTTGTGGGATTTATACTCAATCCTGGGCTATTCTGCAGCTGAGCACAAAGGCATATCTTCAGGGTGCTTGCATTGCAGCTGGGGTATACTCAGCATCCCCATTTACTAAATATCTTGGTAAAGATATTTTAAAGATAAATTTCTTGAACTGGCAAACTTCAGAGCAAAACCCCAGAGTTGGCTCCATCTTGTCCTTTCCATGCTGGAGAACATTCTCTTCTAGGCAGGCTATGGGAGCCCCTCAATTACCAACTCACGCTGGTTTATTGTACCTGTTCTGTGGCCAGAAACCATTCATTGAGTTCAAAGGAGAAGAAAAGCTCTAAGAAGCTTATTAACAATTTAACAGTTCCAGAGGACGTAGGATGGTTAATTCCATTTGCAAATCAAGTAGTTCCTCAGAAAATTGCAAATTGATCTTTCTTAAGATCCAGCTCTACCACTCTTGGGCATATACCCAAAGGATGCTCAATCATACCACAAAGACACTTGCTTAACCATGCTCATTCTGGCTATTCACGATAGCCAGAACCTGGACACAACCTCAGTGTCCCCCAGCCGAAGAATTAATAAAGAAAATACAGTACATTTACACAGTGGAGTTTAAAATGACATCATGAATACAATTGAAAAAAATCATTCTGATTGAGGTAACCCAGACCCAGAAAGACAAACATGGTATGTACTCACTCATAAGTGGGCATTAGCTGTTAAATAAATGATAACCAAGCTACAATGCACAGACTCAGAAAAGATAGGTAGGGAGAGAGGTTCTAGGGGGGATGCATGGATCTCTCTGGGAAGGGGAAATAAAATAGATTCTGTGGCTGGACTGGGGGTGGGGGGAATGGAAGGTGAGACTTCAGGGAGAGACAGTTGGAATTGGGGGGCATTTGGAGTGCAGTGTGGAAACGTAGTGCAGTAGAAACTTCCTGGAATTGATGAGGGAGATCTTAGTGGGGACTCCTAGTAATGGAGGGAAATCTGGAGTCTGAACTAGCCATCTTTATAGCCAGGCAAGGCTTTCCAGTGGTAGGACTGAGTTGTATTCGGTTGTGTTTTTGACTGAGGAGGTCCAGTGGAGATCCCCAAATAACCCAGGCTAATGCTAGGACAGGGGGTTGTTCTCTGAAAACTAGCAGCAGGTACCATTGCTGAGAACATCATCAACACAACTTATTGAATGTAGAGAGGTAGAGTCGATGAAGGCTTGGAGTCTTTATCACAGTGTTCTAGTGTCTTTTGTGTGAGAAATCTTCCACCTACCATCTCTCCTGCCTGGAAGATGGGCTGGGGGCAATGGAAGTGCAAACTTGTAGTGGCCAACCAACATTTGGTTTAACTTGAGGCCCATGCCAGGAGAGGGATCTCATGCCTGACACTGCCTGGATGGCCAGGAACTGGAGCGTGGCTAGCCTAGAGACTTGGTAGGATAAAACCAGACACAACTGGCAAT